>QRFJ01002265.1:0-78448 GCA_006176705.1 Cocos nucifera | reverse complement strand
TATAATGGCATAAATGAAAAATATGATATAATATTTTTAGCATGTTTTAATTTATATGATGAGATCATATTCTTTTTCTTATCATAATGAGATTATGTTGTATATATTATTCTGTAAAGGTTGCCCTGATATAGTGGAAAGTATTCACTATATAATGATGGTTGTCCTAGAAAAATTATATATGTTAATTGACATAAATAATTTTTATCATAATTAATGCTATTATGCATTTACTTTGTTTCGAAATCAATATGTGCATTGAGACCATTTAAATTCCCTCTATTAAAATTATATTAAGTTGTAGTGTAATTAATCTTTAGCTCAATCAGTCAGGATGTCTAATTGATCAATCGGTGTCTAGGAAAAATGGTTCTTGATTGGTAAAGAGAACATGGTTTTTTAATTGATTTCATTGTTTGACCTAGCCAATTTATTGGTGTCTAAGGAAAGCAACGGGGGGACTCCCATTTCTCTCCCATTTACCTCACCAATTTGATTAATTTAATTCTAGATTGAAATGCTTAATATTATATTCACTACATTAAGGCCTTCCTTCATAGTAGTTTCTTATTATGTCCAAAACCATATTAGTTCTGTTGTGTAACCACAAGATCTATCATGGGAAAAGATGTAATATTAATCTAGTGCATTGAGATACTTACAGCATTTTGAATATACTACTTTATTGTGTAACCACAAAAGTAGTTATATTTCATTTTTGACTGTATAGAAATGAAGGGTTCTACTTAAACTAAAACATTAAAGTTTGTTGTGTTAACACAAGGCTATTAATGTTTTAGAGGCAAAAGTTTTTGAAGAGTTGCATAAAATGCAATTGGAAAGAGTTTCCTATCCTTTGAACTTATAACAGGTTTGTTGTGCAACCACAAGACTTTTTATAAGGAATTAGGATCTTATTCTCACTAAGAAAATCAATAAGAGGGTTATGATTTTTAATGGGAGATATAATTAAATTAAAGTCCTAATTTAATTATGTTTGTCATCATGAATTTTTTGCTTATGTATTATTCTTTATTATGTAGATTAAATGGCTTTCTCACTTTCATTACGTTCAATTTTAGATTCAAATAAATTAACTGATCAAAATTATGTTGACTGATTGAGAAATTTTAAAATTGTACTCAGTTAAAAAAAACTCTCCTATATTCTTGACACCCCTGATCCTAAGCCATTAGAAAATGAAGCCACAGATGAAGATAAGTCCACATACAAGATGTGGCAAAATGATTCTCTTGCTGTCAAATGCATCATACTTGCCTCTATGAATAATGAATTACGGAGGCAGCATGATAGCATGGATACTCAATCCATATTGCTCATTCTAAAAAAGCTTTATGGAGAGCATAGTAGGACTGCTAGATATGAGATATCTAAGCAATTATTTCATATAAGAATGATAGAAGGAACATCCATACAAAATCATGTTTTGATGGTAATTGACCTAATCACTCGATCAAGTCAACTAGGTTTTGTAATGGATCGAGAGTTAAGTTAGGATTTGATCCTGCAATCACTTTCAAAATCATTTTCTTAGTTTATCATGAACTATCACATGAACAAACTAAATTCTTCATTACCTGAGCTATTAAATATGCTCAAGATAGCAGAAAGTCATATCAAGAAAGATAAGGCTCCTCTTCTTCTTGTGGAAGGGATCTTCAAGAAGAAGGCATGTAAAAAGGGTTTAAAGAGAAGGTTGAATCCTAAAAATGGTATAAATAAGAAGAAAAAGGGGAAGAAGGTCTCCGGACAAATGATCTATTTTCACTACGGCAAAGCAGATCATTGGAAGAGAAATTGCAAGGCTTATCTTGCAACCATGAAGTCTGGTGCAAATAATACACCAAAAGGTATGTATGAGATACATACTATATTATCATTAAATTCTTCCATTTCAAATTCTTGGGTATTAGATACCGGCTATGATTTTCATATCTGCAAATCTTTGTAGAGGCTGCAGAAAATTAAGAGTTTGAATAAAGATGACTTCAAGCTTTATGGCGCTGGAAGAGAATCTATCCAGGCAGAAGCTGTAGGGACAAATATAATGAAGTTACCTTATGGAAAGATCTTAGAGCTTACAAATTATTATTATATGCCTAAGATCATTAAAAATATTATATCTATACCCTTGTTATTAAAACAAGGTTATAGTCTTAATGTTATGAGCGAAGGTTGCTCGATCAAATATTCTAATGAAATTATTTGTTTTGGCGTATTTAGCAATGGTTTATTGACTCTATGTTTGGATAATAATATATTTCATATTGATGAAACTGGAAAACGTAAGAGAGATGACATAAATAATACTTTACTCTGGCATTATCGATTAGGTCATATTAGTGAGGCTAGGATTTACAAGTTATACAAAGAAAAGTTCTTTGATCCTTTTGATTATGAATCATTGAAAACTTGTGAATCATGACTCATGGGTAAAATGACCAAGATTGTATTTAGTGGACATAGAGAAAGGACAAAAGAGTTATTAGGACATGTACATACGGAAGTATGTGGTCCTATGACAACTCAGGCTAGAGGAGGATACTCTTATTTTATTACATTCACTGATGATTTATCTAGGTTTGGATATGTGTATCTTATGAAACACAAATCAGAAGCCTTTGATAAATTTAAAGAGTATTAAAGTATGGTCGATAAATAAACTGGATAATGTATAAAAATCCTTCGATCTGATTGGGGAGGAGAATACTTATCTAGTGAGTTTCTTGGCTATCTTAAATTTAAAGAGATTCTCTCTGAATGGACACCTCCTTATACACCACAATTAAATGGTGTAGCCGAAAGAAAAAATCGTACCTTATTAGATATGGTATGGTCCATGATGTGCTTCACTGATTTACTTATTTTCTTCTGGGGTCATGCTCTAGAGATTGCAATTTACATCTTGAATAGAGTACCTTCTAAATCTGTATCTAGTACTCCATATGACATATGAATAAGTAAGAAACCTAATCTTAAGTATCTTAAGATATGGGATTGTTCAGCTTATGTCAAAATAAATTTTGGACATAAACTTGATGCTAGATTAGACAGATGTCTATTTATAGGATATCCTAAATATAGTATAGGATATTTATTCTACCATCCTACTGAACGAAAGATATTTGTAAGTAGGCATGCCATTTTCATGGAAAAAGAATTTATCCTAGAAAAGGGCAGTGGCAGAAATATTGAACTTAGTGAAGTTCAAGAAAATCAAATAGAAATTTCTCAACCATATAATCACATAAAAGAACTAGAACACATAACTCCTATCCAAAGGTCTAAAAGAGTACGAAATACACCTATGAGGTATGGTTTTATTATTGAGAATAATGAAGCTCAAGTCATTGAAAATGATGAACCTCTGACCTATGCAGAAGCAGTCAAAAGTAAGGACTCTTATAAATGGCTGGCTGCCATGCAATCCAAAATGAAATCCATGCACACCAACAAAGTATGGACTTTGGTGGATGCACCAGAGGATATAAATCCTATTGGATGCAAATGGAATTTTTAAGAAAAAGATTGGAGCTGATGGTCAAATTGAAACCTATAAGGCCAGATTGGTGGCTAAGGGTTTTAGGCAAAAATAGGGGATTGATTATGATGAAACATTTTCACCTGTTGCCATGCTCAAATCTATTCGGATTATGCTTGCTATAGCAGCATACCATGACTATGAAATATGGCAAATGGATGTAAAGACTGCCTTCCTTAATGGTTTCCTTGAGGAGGAAGTCTATATGTCACAGCTAGAAGGATTTGAGTCAAATGAGAGACCAAATCAGGTATGCAAACTTAAGAGATCCATTTATGGATTAAAGCAAGCATCAAGGAGTTGGAACATTCATTTTGATGAAATAGTAAAAGAGTTTGGTTTTATCAAGAATGTTGATGAACCATGTGTGTACAAGAAAACTAGTGGAAGAACCATAGTCTTCTTGGTTCTGTATGTAGATGACATACTCCTCATTGGGAATGATATTCCCAATGTTACAATCAGTCAAATTATGGCTATCAAATAAGTTTTTCATGAAAAGATTTGGGAGAAGCATCCTATATACTAGGAATAAAGATCTATAGAGATAGATCTAAGAGGATGCTAGGCTTATCCCAATCAAGGTACATTGACTTAATACTGAAAAGATTCAGTATGGATGGGAGTAAAAGAGGTTATTTACCCATGAGTCAAGGCATACATCTCTCTAAAAAGATGTCTCCTAAGACACCTGAAGGGAGAAATAGAATGAGTTCTATTCCTTATGCTTCGGCTGTTGGATCAATAATGTATGCCATGTTATGTATAAGGCCTGATGTTGCTTATGCTTTAGGCATTGCAAGTAGATTTCAAGCTGATCCAGGAGAGGATCATTGGAAAGCTGTGAAAAATATTCTTAAGTACTTGAGAAGGACTAAAGATATTTTTCTAGTATATGAAGGTTCTGATCTTAAATTAGAAGCATATTCTGATTCTAGTTTTCAATCAGACCCAGATGATAGCAAATCCATTTTAGGGTATGTCTTTACTCTGAATGATGGAGTAGTGAGTTGGAAGAGTACTAAGCAGCCAACTATTGCTGACTCAACCACTGAAGCAGAATACATAGCTGTAAGTGAAGCCGCCAAGAAAGCTGTCTGGATGAAGAAGATCATCACTGAATTAGGTGTAATTTTTGAAATTGAGAATCTAGTACCACTTTACTATGATAATACTGAAGCTATAGCTCAAGCAAAGGAACTAAGGTCTCATCATAAATCCAAATACATTTTGAGATTCTTCCATCTCGTTCGAGAAATTATTGAAAGACAAGATGTGGTCATAGAATGAGTGGATACAAAGAATAACATAGCAGACCCATTCACTAAGATTTTACCACTGCAACTGTTTGATCACCACCTTGATTGTATGGGATTAAAATATAAGGACAGTTGGCTTTAGTGCAAGTGGAAGATTGAAAGGAATATGCCCTCAAGCCAATTTATTTTTGGGATGTTCTTTGTCTTCCAGACTCATGTAATGATATTTTTTAAAAAATAAAGGTATTTTATTTCATCATATGCAGTGTCTTATTATTTAATATTATGATGAACTCTATAAATTAGGACTATGATTTTAGGATTATGATGAGATCATACTAGTGAGATCTAAAATCTTAAAACCCTAATTTAAATATTCCTAGACGATGGGACATTGAGTTAGGGATCAATGTTTTCTGGTAAGACTAGCACATTCTCTGTATGCTCGATTAAGAGGGTGATTGATCTCACAATAACTCATGTATGACACTAACACAAAAATGTGGGTGCTCATTAGAGAATGAGTTCACTGAATTGATCCAAATTGAGAATATCTAATGGAGTCTTATCTACATGTCAATAGATGGTTCTCATAGTGGAATTTGTGCATGTAATCCTTTGACCTGAAACTACCATAGAATCTTATATATATAAATCCATATTTTGGTTCATACTCATTCATGACTTAGTTATGTACGGGATGATCTTGGATATGGTAGATTATATATATGAAGATTGTGAGTAGGTTAACAAGGAATCGATCTCTCCTGGTAAAAGAAAATAGCATCCTACCTACTTCAAATAAATAATGATTCAGGAAGACTTTGATCAAAGCTTGATAAAAATTAGAAATGGTTTCAAATGTTTAATTAAATGAATCATTATCATAAGGTTGAAAGAGAAATGAATATGATATTGGGGTTGACATATTTTCATACCCAGAGTCATATTCAGGATGCAGGAAGATCGAAGGATCTAGTTGCATGGTAATTTTCACTGAAGGATATTTTTGGTATTTCCATCAAAATTTCACATCTTCTAGGTAGTCATGATACGTTGCTAGACATCAATCATGTCTTGTGGGTTTGATCAAATTAAAATTTTAATTTGATCATTAAATTAGAAAGTGTTCTAAATTAAGTCAAATTGGGTTGGCTAGTTTTGACCTAAATCGGTTTGGTTAAGTTCTAACCAGATTAGGTCAAATCACACCCTGACTCACTGCTGGTTAGATGTGGAATCCAATGGGTCACACACAAAGAGAATTGATTAAGGGTCTAATTAGATTAGACCATGTTTGCAAGATGAATATGCTAGCACATATAGCAAACCCTAGCATCTGGATTCGAATTGGATTCGAATCGGCTTTCGATTTGGGCTAATTAAGATCCGATTTGAGCCAAATAAGATTTGGTCTTGAGTTGGATTAACCTAGATTGATTGGGCTTCAGATTGGGTGCCACATACCTACATCCCATGTGCCAGAGAGTCTCTCTCTTGTGCGTGGGAAGTCTTTCATGCGCAAAGGACTCTTTGGCGCATGGAATAAGATGGCGCCTACCTTCTTTGACTTTTTCCATATGTTATGTCACGTAAATATTTTTAATTAGCATGGACATCTGATATGGGGCACAGAAGAGTCCTTCTGTAGATGAAATACTTCTTTTTTCCTTTTAAAATTTTTGCCCAAGATGTTTTGTCGCCCAAGCCCCCTTGCCGCCCAAGACTCCATGCCGCCTACTCCTCCTTGACATCTCTTGGACTAAGTCAAAGTCTCTTGGGACTTTGACTATTCAAAGTTTATCTCCATGCCTTCTTGCTGAATGGGCATCCCTTTTTAGAGCCATTGGATGGTTTTGTTTCATGATCTAATGGATGAAAAGGGTGGCACCAAAGATGAAGCATTGCGACTCTTCGTAAAAACTTACGTAGAATTAATCCAAGAGTCCTTCTGCTTTAAGGCACCTCTTGGACTAAGTCTATATCTCATTTTTACTGATGAGGCATGAGATTGGCTAATGGGGTGTGAGAATTTGATGAGGAAAGGGCATGAGTTTTTAGATGGCACCCTTACGTACATTATAAATAGGGGTGCACACCAAGAGTCCGGAGTGTGCGAACATTATCTTTTCTTTCTTACAAGAGTTTTTTTTTGTCCAATTTTCTTTCTTTCTTTCTCTTGTCTAGATCTTGTCATTATAAGGACAAGAAGTCATCTTAAGACCAAGAGATTAGGAAGGATAATTAAGAAGACAAAAGAAAAAGAAAGATAGATAAGGAGAGGCAAGGAAGATGACATAAAGGGTATAGAAGGTCTAGTCCTTTTAATTAAAGTTCTTGTTATTAGAACTTTAATAAATCAAAGTTGCTGGTGTCTTGATCAAGTCTCTGTATGGATCAATATTGGAGGATGAACATGCGAGCACCTGGTGGAAATCCTGACGGATTGCTACCGACGATCAAGGTTAATTTAGGGTTTAGCGATAAGAGGTATGTTCTAATACTTTCTTTTATATTATAAATGCATGTTATATGATTTAATTCCTAATAAGGTGGTCCTTGGGTTTGGGTTTGGTTTATTTGATTTCATGTTTTTGCTTTGAAATATATGCTTCCGCCCTGTACACCAAATCCAATAGGTATTAGATATTGGAAGCCCTTATCATATTTGTAATTCTATGTAGGACTTGTAGGTCAGTAGGAGATTTGACCAAGGTAAGAGGTTTCTGAATGTTGGAGATGGAAGACAAGTTCCAATTCCAGCTTTAGAAAACACGAACCTTATAATCAATTCAAATAAAGTTATTCTTAATGAATATCATTTTTGTCCAGTTATTTTATTGAATGTCATTTCTGTAGGCCTTTTGGCCATGAATGGTTATGAAATATCAATAAAAAAAAATTATAATATCATTTTGAATGGTGTTATAATTTTTATTGGATAATTGAATAATGGTATTTATTTATTAACTATGCCTATTAAAATGGTTCAATCCTTCGATAAATTTTCTAGAATTAGTGATGTGTCTAAAGTCTACCTTTGGCATTGTAGGCTAGGTCATATTAATAAGAACAAAATAAATAGGTTAGCTCAAAAAAAATTCTTGAGATTAGTGATTGTGAATCACTTCCGACCTATGAGTCCTATCTTCTTTGTAAGATGACCAAGTCATCTTTTACTGAAATAGATGAATGAGCCACTGAACTCCTGAGTCTAGTACATTTAGATGTATGTGAACCCATGAGCTTAAGTACTAGAGGTGGATACTTCTACTTCATAACCTTCATAGATGACCTATCTAGGTATGGGTATTCTATTTAATGAAGCATAAGTCCAAGTCGTTTGAAATATTCAAACTATTCTGAAATGAGGTAGAGAAGCAAACTAGGAAGAGTATTAAAACTTTTTGGTCTGACCAAGGGGGTGAGTACCTTTCCATTGAGTTTTTGATATATCTTAGGGAGAATGGGATTCTCTCCCAATGAACTCCTCCTGGAACATCACAACATAATGGTGTGTCTGAAAGGAGAAATTGGTGAAGGAAAAACCTGTTTTCCCAGCACAGGATCATTCAGATCTAATTGGATCTGAAGAAATATTTTAAATTTTTTTCTAAAATTTCAATCAGATTTAAAACTTCTTAGATCTGATCATAGAGATTTGATATTAAATATTAAAAATAAAATTAAATTAAATTTAATTTTAAGTACCTGATTTGGTAATCTAATTATCCTACGATGATCCTGTTGATTCCTAAGGTTCTAGAAGGAGCTATGCACGCACCTGACCTCTACAATATTCACTCAAATAGGATCTAAATATCTTCTCCTCATAAATCTCTTTTCTAAAAATTAGATCTGGTTCTGATTTGAAAAGACTTCAAAATGACTTCTAAGGGTAGCCTATTCGTCTTACGAACACCGTCGCATATATGCTGAATCTTATATCAAAAAACTTAGACCTTCAACTCAGATTTGTTCCTAGCTTTTTAGGCATGTAGAAGAGAGAGAGAGAGAGAGAGAGAGAGGATAGAGGGGGTGTGGATATCAGAGGGAAGGCTCATTTGGGTGTGGAAAAAATAAATTACATTGAGGCAATTTTGTGGGAAGAGTTCTTATATTAGACATAGCGCCATAAAAAGTCCCTTTTTAATCAAAATCCTTATTAATTCGACCATTGGGATTCCTGAACCTGATCTCCATAAAAATCCTTAGATCTCACCTAGTTTTGATACCAAAAATCTATCTAGAAGATGGTAGCATGAAAGGATAAGGAAGAGTCCATGTGCGTCTAGGACTCTTCCCTCAAGAGTTTGATCCAAATCAAACTCTATCAAAATCCAGTCTAGGTACCTCCAAAAATCATAAAATTTTGCACACACAAAGCATAAATTATACCCTATCACATAGATAAAAATTGGAGCAAAATGATTTCTAAAGAAATTTTTAAAATTCTCTAACGTGACCCTTAATTCTCTCAATTGGGTCAACTATTGACCCTAGTCCAATTACACTAGGAATGAATTTATTTTTTATAATTAATCTAATTTGGACTTATTCTAGTTAGATGAAAATAAACTCATTCAAGATATAGGAATGAGTCAAATCAAATTTGACTTGATTGCGACTAATCAAAAAGATTATAGAAGGAGAAAGTCAGGCTCAATCGTATGCTAGCACGATTACCTTGAACCTGATTGGATCTAATCCAAATCAATTGAACTAGGTTAGCTCAGTTGATGACATTCAGATCCAAACTCTTATTTGTGTGATCCAGTTAGGTTTAGTTCTATATGGCAATGTGACATGTCGTGATCTCCATCATCGACATCATCGAAACATCTTTCGATGGACTAGAACTTTTCTGATTTAGACAATTAAAATGATCGATCATCAAAATCATTCTAATTGCTTCCAAAATCCATCAGTGACATCTAGTAATATATGGTGGCAACCCATCAGAACTGAAAGAGAACCTGTCAGTGCAGCTTCTTATGTGGTTGGGTTCTTCTATCTTGAGCTTCGACGGGATTAGTGTTAAGGTGAACTCGTCAAACCCATATCCATCATATGAATTAATTATTCGATTTGAGTCCTTTGTAAAACCCTTTATAGAAACTCTTTCCATCATCTTCACTCTACCATGGCCATAGGCTAATGGACTCGATTCTCTTGATCATCATAGGGCTACTCTTCATCTATCGAGGTAGATAGATCTCTTATTGGTGCAATCCAATTTCTACAATGAATGTACTATAGCCAACATACACCTCAGCATTTCAAATGGCTAGGAGATCGAGTTATGGTGTAGTCAAACTACAACACCCTCAAGATAAATTATCGATGCACCTCAGATCAAAGAATCAGATACACTACTGTAACATCGAGTCAGTCATCAACGAGAAGGTAGACTTCCTTATGAATGCTTGAGGTGGTCACGCTCAGTGCTCTTGTTCTCTAACGAGTATCTGTACTCTCACTCTGATGTCTCTACATCGAAGACTCAAGACTCATCTACTCAAAGAAAGTGATCGTACACTAATCTTTCGAATCAATCACCATCCTCATGATGATCCCACGATCGGGAGCAGTTTATGAGTCAATTATGAAAATTCATATCTTAAATTTTTAACTCTTTGAAAATATGAATTATCATTATCACTAACTCAAAGGATGTATCATATACACTTTAAATATACACTATGATAGAAAATAATTTTTTTATTAATTTATAGTAAAAATTATAAAATTGCCCTTAGAAGTGTATTATAAGTGTTAGCTAATCTGGCTTCTAGGGCACACATCTAATAATCAGATCCTATTGGACAAGGTTCGATCCATGATAGGGTTTGCTGGTTTGCCGATCTCTCTATGGAGATATGCGCTCGAGTCAGCTTGTTATATTCTAAATAGGATTTCAAGTAAATCTATTAATAAAACACCATATGAGATATGGATAGGGCGTAAGCCAGTGCCCTCACACCTTAGGATTTGGGGGTGTCTGGCTTATATTAAATATTTGATGATAGAGAAGCTTAGACGTAGGTCTGATAAGTGTAGTTTTGTAGGTTACCCAAAAGAAACCAAAGGGTATTACTTCTACCATGCTGATGAGCAAAAAGTGTTTGTCAACCTTAAGGTAGTCTTTTTAGAGAAAATATTTCTTGGTGAAGGAACTAATGCCTCTAAGGTCAAACTTGATGAAGTATGGGAGGTGGAAGAACAGACATAAGTTATTGAACCTGAGCTAGATCTGATTAGATCAGATCTAGAATCCATTGTAGATGCATCCTTAAGGCGATCTAGTAGAGTACCATGTCAACTGGATAGATACTATAGTTTCTTAATCCGAGATGGGGATCGTATTGAACATGATGTGAATGATCAGGATCCGATCACCTATATGGATGTAATGCAAAGATCCGATTCTGAGAAATGGCTTGAGGCCATGAAATTCAAAATAGAATCTACGAAGGTCAATGATGTATGGATATTAGTTGACCTACCCGAAGGGGTAAAACCTATAGGATGTAAGTGGGTCTTCAAAAGTAAAAGAGGTGCTGGTGGAAAGGTGGAGACCTATAAAGTCCATCTGATTGCCAAGAAATATCATCAATATTATGATATTGACTATGACGAGATGTTCTCTCCTATGGCAATGCTTAAATTTATTCAGATTATGCTTACCATTGTTGTCCATCTGGATTATGAAATCTGGTAGATGGATATAAAAATGGTTTTTCTAAATGGAGAGCTGGATTAGGAGATGTATATGATATAGCCTAAAGGATTTACATCCATATATGAGTCCAAGATGTGCAGGCTTCAGAGGTCCATTTATGGATTGAAGCAGGCATCTCAGAGCTGGAACATATGATTTAATAGAATAATCAAAATATATGGCTTCATTAAGAATAAAGAGGAGCCCAGTATATACAAGTGGGCTAATGGTCCAGCAATAGTATTTCTAGTATTGTATGTGGATGATATTCTCTTAATCAGAAATGATGTCCCTGCATTATAAGGAATAAAGATCTAGTTGTCATCATAGTTCTCCATGAAAGATCGGAGAGAAGCTTCCTACATCCTAGAGATGAAGATCTATAGAGATAGATCCAAAAAATTGCTTGGATTGTCCTAGTCTATGTACATTGATACTATGCTGAAATAGTTCAGCATGGAGAATTCCAAGAAAGGCTATCTATCGATAGCCATGAAATTTTTCTTTCAAAGAGGGCTTGTCTGACAATACCTCTAGAAAAGAGCGTATAAGTAAAATACCATATGCTTCGATAGTAGATTCTATAATGTATGCCATGACATGCATGCGACTAGATGTGGCATACTCACTAGGGGTAGTGAGTAGATACCAATCTGATCCAAGAGAGAACCACTGGAAGGTTGTTAAAATCATCCTAAAGTATTTGAGAAATACTAAGAACCAGTAGCTTGTATATGGTGAATCGAACTTGAAACTTGTGGGGTTTACAGCCTTCAGTTTTTAGTCTGATCATGATGATAGTAAGAGTGTGTCAGGATATATATTCAACCTTAATGGCGGGGCAGTCTGCTGGAAGAGTTCTAAGTAGCACACTATGGTCGATTCAGTTTGCGAGGTGGAGTATGTCGCTGCATCAGACACTGCCAAAGAAGTGGTGTGGCTGAGGAAGTTCATCACCAAGCTTAGAGTAGCGCCCTTTCTCGATGGTCTAGTTCTGATATACTATGATAGCTCTGGAGCCATTGCTCAGTTGAAGAAACCAAAGGCACACTAGTGGACAAAATATATTCTATGCTACTACCATCTTGTCTGAGAGATCGTAGATCGAGGTGACGTCGACCTTCAAAAGATCGATGAGAAGGAGAACCTAGCTAACCTATTCACTAAAGCTATTGTGATGAAGGAGTTCAACGACTTCAAGTCAAAGATAGATATTAGATACTACACTGATTGCTTTAGTCTAAGTAGAAGATTATTGGGAAAATATTTCAAAGCCAATCGTCAGCCTGTTGATGGTTGTGCTACTTGTTATACTTGTATATGAATTATTAATTAACAAAAATTATTTTGATATTTTTCATCATAACTTCTGTTGTCTTCTAATGAATTTCTATATTGTGATGGAATCCTTAGGACTAGCTTGAATTCAACAAAGGAGGATTTATCATTTAGTCCTTAAAATTATTTACGATCAAATGATACGTTGTTACATAGAATGTTAATTTTTATTGAGTATAGGTATTGTGTGCCATTTATGTTGATTGTCCTCATAACTAAGGAGTGTTGAGACATTGATGTGGCATGCAAGTGAGATATATAGGTACATCTGCACTAAACGTGACCAACTCTAGAGCTTTTTTGCTATCAAGATTTGCTTTGATGGAATATGGGTGTAACTATCCCTCCAACCTGAGATCACCATGGTGACTTCCAAGCAACTCACTATGCTTTAGTGCCGAACTACCTAAATTTCTAATTCAGTGATGGAAGATTTTTGCACATAGTTAAGCACTTGAGAAGTTGGTGCATGTATCAAGATGGGATTGACCATTCTTGGTTTTAGGAGCTGTGTTCAATAGTATTTCAATTTAGCAAAGTCTTGGCTAGGATAATCCTTGTGAGGGGTCACAAGACTAATTGCTTTGAGACACGATTTGGATGTATCTTTTAGGGTTGACGGTCAAATCCTAAAGTCATCCTATGCATAAAGATCAAAGAGATGAATTATACAGTAACCATATTTGCGTACATTCTGAATGTTGTGATTGCGACTATTCAGCCTATTCGGATATTGGGTAGATGGTCACTTTGATTAGTACAGAAATTGATTTCTATGCTACCGACTTAGGTTTAGATCTGTGGAGTCATATACATTAGAGATTCCTACCTGATCTTATGGCTGGTGATGAATTTCACTCGACTAGGACTCTATGATCAAGAGTCCTATTGGACTGAAACTTTTCGATCGAGAGTCCTACTAGGTTAGGACACTGAGTCTCAATGTCTAGGAGTCTATCGTCAAGAGTCCCATTGAACTAGAACTCTTCAACCAAGAGTCATACTACTCTGGAACTCTAAATCCTACTTATCCAAAACTCTATGATTGAGGGTTATGACTCTACAACCATGAGTTCCACTTGTTTCGGACACTGGGATCAAGAGTCCCACTGGTTTGGGACTCTTCGATCAAGAGTTTCATTTTGATGGGACTCTATTATTCAGACACCCAATGAATTTGGACTCTAAATTTATGAAAAATTTTATTAGTAATTTGATCACTAATTAACTTAATTTGATTAAGTAATTATTTTTGGATCAAGTCTAACTAAATTAGATTCAATTGGGTTTGATCCGATTAGGTTATGAGATGACCTAATCATTGAGAAAGTATGATCCCTAATTTGATCAAGAGTTGGACTTAATTAATTTCTAATTTGATTAGAATTTAACTAAGCCTAATTGATCCAAAATTAGTTGGATTTAATCTAATTTAATTGGTCCAAACCAATTTAGATTGGGTTGGTTCAATTGGATGAGAGGTTTTAAGATTAGTTTGACCTAGTCTTGACATGTGCCACATCATCCTTGTTTGCGCCATTCTATTCTCCATGAGAAAAGATTTCTCATGAATATTTTCCCACACAAAGAGGTCTCACACCCCTTTTTTCCACTTCCTAGAGAGATTAGGTAAGATTAGTTAGCAATCTAAATACAAATAGAGTTTGAATTTGAATGAAACAACTCCCTTATCTTACCTTTTCTCCACTCCACCTTCTCTTGTGCACCCTCTATAAAATTTTAGGAATTTTTTTTGGGTGCAGCTTTTTTTGAGACTCCTCTCCTCTGGAACGTGAGCCCTTCCATTGTCTCAAAAAAAATAAGAAAAAGATCTAAGAATAAAAATTAAGGGAAAGATCTTGGTGCTAGGGTTTGGGTGCTGCGCAGCCCTAGTTCATGATCTAGGGTTTCTATTTTGATTTTGTAAGATCTGAGCATCAAATCTTTACAAGATTTTGTGGAGTGCTTCCTCATCCTCTCTTCTATTGCTACTAATCTAGAGCATCCAATATTATGGTGGAGGGAGATCGAAACTATTCGATCAGATCTAGCCGTCAGGAGCATTCTTTGTCGAGCTAGCACTCGAGAGGAGCTGATTAGGACCAGGAGCCTTGTGTGGATGATCCATGGAGGCCAAACATTTGTGTGGCTATGTCGTGACTAGAGGATCTCCTAGACGATGATTAGATCATGGTGATCGACTATTCATGCAAGGTATTGTATTTTGAATGCGTAGATGTAGTAAACTATTTACTGCATAGTTTTTCTTTTCAGATCTATATAAATGCATGCATATTATGTTTAGATCCTTTTATATAGGGTTTATTAATTTGATATGATCAATAATTAATTAATTAGATTAATTAATTTTCACTATAATTTTTGCTATTTTTTAAAAAAAATTTGAAAGTAGCACTGCAAATCCTGCACTATTTCCTTCAGGAAAGAGGAATCGTATCTTATTGGATACGGTACGATCCATGATGTGCTTCACAGAATTATCTATTTCCTTCTGGGGTCATGTCTTAGAGACTGTAGTATACATTTTGAATAGAGTACCTTTTAACTCTGTATCTAGCACTCCATATGGAATATGGAGAGGTAACAAACCTAATCTTAAGTATCTTAAAATATGAGGTTGTCTAGCATATGTCAAAAAAAAATTGGATATAAGCTAGATGCTAGAGCAGATAAATATCTATTTGTAGGATATCCTAGAGATAATATGGGATATCTATTCTACCATCCTACTGAACAAAAGATATTTATAAGTAGGCATGCCACTTTCATGAAGAAAGAGTTCATCCTAGAAAAAGATAGTGAGAGAAACATTGAACTTGGTGAAGTTTAACAAAAATAAATAGATATTTCTTAACCAAATAATAACATAAATAAGAAAGAATCAGAACATACAACTCTAATCCGTAAGTCTGATAGAGTGCGATATGCACCTACGAGATACAGATTCGTTATTGAGAATAATGAAGCCCAAGTCATTGAGAATGATGAGCCTCTGACCTATACGAAAGCTATCATGAGTGGAGACTTAGACAAATAGCTGGCTGCCATGCAATTCAAAATGGACTCTATGTACAGCAACAAAGTATGTACTTTGGTAGATGCACCAAATGGTGTGAATTCTATTGGATGCAAATGGGTCTATAAGAAAAAGATTAGAGCAGATGGCCAAGTTGAAACCTATAAAGCCAGATTAGTATACTACATGAAATCTCATATTTTGTGATAGAATTATTTATGATGAAAAAAAAATTATTGCAAATAAAGATATTTGGGATGAAAATAATTTATGTTGCTAATAAATATTATTTACAATGAAAAAAATTTTTGATCATAAATAATAGATTGTCTATGATGTAAATTAATTTTTTATCATAAATAATAAATTATTTATTAAAGTAAATTTTTTATCATAAATAATCTATCATAAATAAATTATTTAAAAAATAAAAAGGCTAGATAATTAGCAATGAAAAATTTTCATTGCAAATAATCAATTATTTATGACAAAAATAACTTTTACGTTCATAAATAATCGATTATTTGCAAAGAAAACTCTCTATCATAAATAAACCATTTAAAAAAATAAAAATGCTAGATTATTTGTGATGAAAATTTTTCATCATAAAAAATCAATTATTTATGATAAAAATAAATATTACATCACATGTAATTGATTATTTATGATGAAAATTTTTTATCATAAATAATCTATCATAAATAAATCATTTAAAAAAAATGCTGGATTATTCATGATGAAAAGTTTTCATCATAAATAATAAATTATTTATGATGAAATAAAAATTTATGTCATAAATAAGAGATTATTTGCAATAAATTTTTTTTATTATAAATAATCTAGTGTAAATAGATCATCTAAAAATTAAAAATATTAAATTATTTTTGATAAAAATTTTTCATCATAAATAATCAATTATTTATGATGAAAAAAAATTTTACATCATAAATAATCGGTTATTTGCAATGAAAATCTTTCATCATAAATAATCTATAGCAAACAAATTATTAAAAAAATAAAAAGGTTGAATTATTTATGATAAATTATTTATGATGAAAATTTAGTTTTTATCATAAATAATCTATTATTTGGGATGAAAATCCATCATCACAAATAATGTGATCAAAATTTTAAATTTAAAAAATAAAAAAATATAGACTATTTTAAAAATAAAAAAGTAAAAATGTGCCATGCATGATCGATGTGATAGGGTTGTGGGGTGTGAGCACATCCACTATTAGTTAGCACGCAAGCAAATTAATATTTTTTTAATTTTTTAAAAATTAGTATTATTTAAAAAATTTCTATTTTTCTTTGAATATTACATAATTTTAAAATTTAAAGTCCATCTTCATCGTTCATTATTTAGGTAATTATTATGTGAGCATCATCACAAAATATCGACCTCGATCTGGTAGCCTTATCTATGTAGATCGATAAAATTTAATTTCAATGATCATGAGTGATTGCATGATGGTTTGATAGATGAAAACCATTGATTGATCCAAAATTTTGCAACGATGATCTTTGTAACATTTATAGTGCTTTATTAAGATTTTACTTCAATGGAATATAATTATCATAGTCAATTTAGCATGCAATGATTTAGACTGTTAAATAAAAAATAAGTGATCAAAAGATCCAAAGGCATCTAATTAAATGAAAATGAGTGATCACAAGTATAAATACTTAAGAACTTAAGAATATGTATCTAGAGACGTGTAGTTTTAGATCATTCATATACGTGCGGTTTGAATTTTATAATCTTCATCATATAAATGATCAAAATAGTAGTAAAGATCATTTATCTAAAAAATCATCTTAACTGGATGCCATTTTGCCATTTGATCATTCTTTTTTATCTAATGCTCAAAATCATCTCGTACTAAATTGACCATGATAATGATGTCCGATTGAAGTAAAATTTTGATAGTATGCTATGAATATCATAGAGATTATCATAGCAAATTTTTAAATCCATCAATGGTATCTATCTATCAGATTATTATACGATCATTCGTGACCATTGAAATCAAATTTTATCGATCTACAAAGTTAGAGCTACCAGATCAAGATGATTTTTTGTGATGATACTCATACAATAATTACTTAAATAATGAATGGTGAAGATGGGCTTTAAATTTTAAAATTATATAATATTCAGAGAATAATAAGTATTTTTAAAAAAATACTAATTTTTTTAAAAATAATTATTTTTAATTTATCCATGGGCTATCTAATAGTGGACATGCTTGCACCGCTCAACCCCATCTTATCAACCATGCATAGGATATTTTTGCCTATTTTCTTAAAAAAATTCAATGCAAGAAATATTCCATCATAAATATTCTTATCTTTTTAAATTTTTAAATTATTTATTCATGGAAAATTATTTATGATGAAATATTTTTGTTGTAAATTACCATAATTTATGACGTAAATATTTTTTTCATGGCAAATAACATTATTTATGATGTAAACCTTCCATCGCAAATATTATCACTTTTTTTTATTTTTTAAATCATTTATTTACAAAAAAATGATTTTTGATGGAAAGAATGCATTGCAAATAATATTTATTTATGATGAAAATTGATTTCCATCATAAATAATTTTATTTAATATTTTAATATTTTTTGGAGAGGGAAATTTTTTTTGGAAAAAAATTTGGTGAAAATTATTAGCGACCAAAAATAAAGTTCTATCGCTAATAAATATTTTATTAACAAAATTCCATCGCTAAAATTCCATCACTAAATACCTTTAAATATCCTTCCCCACTATGTTCACATGAAACCCACTCCCCGAAACCCACTCTCGCCCGCCAACTCATCTTCTCTCTCCCCATCCTTCACTTCCACTAGCTGGCGACTTGTTCTCTCATCGTCGCCATCATTGTCGCCGCCATTGTTGCTGCCACTACAGCCATTGTCGCCGCATGCCATTAATGGTATTTTTTTGTGTTCTCTTTCAATCATTCAGGGGGCCGCGAGTGCCATGCAGTGATCGATGGCGGGCGATGGGGCATGGAGGGTGGGTGCCAGCTGTAGAGGGTGGGGAGAGCATGGGGTGCAGGACTGTGGGGTGGTGCTGACGGGACCATGGGTTGGGGGTCACGGATGTATCCATGCGGTGGCAAGTGGCAGACGATGGGGCACGGAGGGTTGGTGCCGGTTGTAGGGGGTTGCGTGGGGTATGGGCCACTGCGTGGTGGTGACGATGGGTTGGGGGGGCCGCAGGCACTGATGGCGGGCGATAGAGGGACGCCGCAGAGGGTGCGGGCCATGATGATGTTCGGGCACCATAGGGAGTGGGGGTCCATAGGGGGTGGGGCGTGGAGGGGCGGTGGTGGTGGGTCGGATGGTGGGCCACGGTGGTGGGGGCGAAGGGGCTTAATCAATTTTAAAATTTTAATAAATAGTAATAAAAATTAATAATAATAATAATCATAATAATTATAATAATAATAATAATAGTAAAAATAGTAATAATAATGGTAATAATAATCATAGTAATAATAGTGGTTAGAATAATAATAATAATAGTAATAATAATATAATAATAATAATAGTACTAAGAATGATAATAATAGTAAAAATAGTAATAATAATAATATTAATAATAATAATGATAATTGTTGGAAGACATTTATGCCTGCCAAAGATATAAGAATATAGATTGATTGAAGATCCTCGAAAGGCTGTGGTCGAGGTCCTATTTCAGGCCGAGCTTGAAGTCATCAAAGGATGAAGGCCTGGGTCATAATGTAAGCTGATTGAAGATCTTTGGAAGGCTATGGCTGAGGTCCTATTCCAGATCGAGCTTGAGGTCATCAAGAGATGAAGGCTTGGGTCATAATATGGGCTAATTGAAGGTCTTCAAAAGTTTGAGATCGAGGTTCTATCTCAAGTCGAACTTGAAGTCACCAAAAGATGGAAGTTGAAGTGACAATATGGGCTAATTCAAGATCTTTAGAAGGTTGAGGCTGAGGTTCTATCTCAAGGCAAACTTGAAGTCAACAAATGATGAAAGCTGAAGTGACAATATGGGATAATTGAAAGTCTTCAAAAAGCTGAGGCCAAGATCCTATTTCAAGCCAAACTTGAAGTTATTAAGTGGTGGAAGCCAAGATCTTCTGAAGGTTGAATTGAAGCTCTTTGGAAGGCTATGGCTGAGGTCCTATTTTGTGCTGAGCTTGAAGTCATCAAAGGATGAAGGCCTAGGTCATAATAAAGGTTGAATTGAAGGTCTTCACAAGATTGAGGCCAAGGTCCTATCTCAGGCCAAACTTGAAGTTATCAAGAGGTGCAAGCCAAGGTCTTCTGAAGGTTGAATTAAAGGACTTTGGAAGGCTATGGTCGAGGTCCTATTTGAGGTCGAGCTTGAAGTCATCAAAGAATGAAGGCCTGGGTCATAATATAGGCTAATTGTAGATCTTCAAAAGGCTGTGGTCGAGGTTCTATTCCAGACCGAGATTGAGATCATCAAGAGATGAAGACGTGGGTCATAATATGGGCTCATTGAAGGTCTTCAGACGGCTGAGGCTGAGATTCTATCTCAAGCCGAGCTTGAAGTCGCCAAAAGATGAAAGCCAAGGTGATAATATGGGCTAATTGAAGGTCTTTAGAAAGCTGAGGCTGTGGTCCTATCTCAAGCCGAACATGAAGTCACCAAAAGATGGAAGCCAAAGTAACAGTATGGGCTAATTGAAAGTCTTCAGAAGGCTGGGGCCGAGGTTCTATTTTAGATCGAACTCGAAGTCATCAACGGATGAAGGCTTGGGTCACAATATGGGCTGATTGAAGGTCTTTATAAGGTTGAGGCTGAGGTCCTATCTCAGACTGAACTTGAAGTTATCAAGAGGTGAAAGCCAAGATCTTTTGAAGGTTGAATTCAAAGTCATTGAAGACTGAGGCCGAGGTCCTAATTTAGGCCGAGCTTGAAAAGGCTAAAGTCCTAATTGAAGAGCTGAAGTCTCCACTCTTGACTCCAAGTTGTTAACTCATATAATTTAGAGATGGTTCTCTCCTCCCACATGCCATGAGGGGACAATGCTTAACATTATTCCTAAGAATATTATAGTAGGCAAATAAAATATCTCTGATAACTCACTGCTCTCCCATGACTAACAACCCATGAGCGATCCTAACAAACTCCGAATCCTTCTATAAAAGGAGAAAAAAAGGGGACCCCAAGATACGCAAACTCTTCTCTCCCAAACACTCATCTTCTTTCTTTCGTTGAACAAAAAACTGACTTGAGCGTCGGAGGGTCCCTACCGAAGCCAACTCCGGTTGAGGACTTCTCTTGTAGGTGCAGCCGACTCCACTCCATCGCCGTCGGCTTGCCGCCATCGCACAACTCTAGCCAATCCAACCTCGAGATAGATTTTCATGTCAATAGTAATAATAATCATAGTAATAATAGTAGTTAGAATAATAATAACAGTAAATATAATAATAATACTTATAATAAGAGTAAAAGTATAATAATAATTTAAATAATAATAATAGTAATAATAATAATAGTAAAGTAGTAGTTAGAAAAATAATAATAAGAGTAAGTAAAAGTAGTAATAATATAATAATAAGTTTTTATAATTAAAATTGTTAAGTTTTTAATTATATTTTTATGTTTTTACTTATTATAGTTTAATATTTTTATTTATTTAGCCCATGTATTTTATTATGATTATGATTTAATATTTTAAGTTGCATTAGTCGAAGATTTTAATTTATAATGCATATAAACTATCAGGTATGAGGATCCAGATCAGGTTTCGATCAGTGATCTAAGTCGGGATCCTATCTAGGATCCGATCTTGGATTCAGTCCGAGATCCGATTTGGGATACGATCAAGATTCAGTCTGGAATCCTATTTGAAATTTGGTCTGGGATTCATGTCAAGATTTGGGTCAGATCTCAATCGGGATCTGAATCAAATTCAGTCCGAGATTCGATCTGGGATCATGTCCAGGATTCGATTTGGAATTCAGGTCATGATCTGGGTTGGATCTCGATCAAGATCTGGATTGGGATCCATGTTGGGATCCAATCTGGGGTCCAATTTGGTAATGATTTAATTCATGCATTGACCTTAGACTCCTATTCAAGAGTCAGTCCTAGGGTCCCTAAAATGGACTCTATGAACGGCTCTTGGATGCCCTAATTTGGGTAGTTCATAAATGCATCAATATTTTATTGTTGTCATGGTATTCTTTGTTCTATTATAAAAAATTCCATCATTGTTATCTTGTTTGTTCTTTAGGTACATATTAGATGTCGTTAAAATATGATCCATTTGCATTGTGTACTTGGAGAACTATAGGGAGTTGTTATCGAATTTTTGAAATATTGAGGTGATTGGCATCTCATACAAAGAATAATATCTAGATGCATATATGATATACCAACCCAACTAGAGATGGACGATAATTTAAATCTACATGAACATAAAGCTTTTTAAGAGGAAAAACCAACATTGACTAAGCATCTTGTTGACGAAGAACTTATGCCAGCTCTTTTGAATAGGGCTAATCTACCATCCAATGAAGTTGAAGCTGATTTTGTATTTAATCTTGATGATTTGGAGGATGATGATCAGTTCATAAATGATGATGAGATAGAAGACGATACATTAATCGATTATTGTGATTCGAAGGAGGATCTAAAAATCGAGGAGGATACGGATTTTGATAAGTAGATCTGTATCCTTTGTTGAATCTTCTCTTGCAATAATGGTATGCAATACAATTCTATTCATTAGCATTTATATGTTTTTCACTATTATTGTTCATTATTATATTCATTTACATGTCAAGTTAATTATATGCACAGTTGAAGCATTGCAGGTATGGCACTAAGAGCAAGATGATGATGTTCGAGTTTCCAACCTACCCCTGAGCCTTCTTCCATTTCCACTGCTACACCATTAGAGTCGCTAGAGGGCCTTGTAGAGGTGGGTTTGAGTGAGGCGGGTCCGAGTGAGCTGGCCCCGATTGGTATTTTTATATTCTTTACATAATAAAATTTAATTTAATCTACCTAGTTATTAGGTTTATAGATGGCTATCATACTAATATTTTATTCATTATTTTTTTAGGCCATTCTTTATCGATGGTGAGATAAGGGTGAGGTCCATCGAAGAATCTCACCCTTAAGCATTGGAGATGCGAGCACGAGGGACAGCATCTCTACATCGAGATACCGCTAGATTACACCAAGCCTATTAGGGGATGGTGTGAGCCATGGTAGAATGAGCTGGGCATCATTTTCCGCAGTTATACCCCAATGATACTATCCGATTGGCATCAGGTTAGAAGACCTCAGAGGGTGGTCTTCTATAGCCACTTATAGGTATAATAATATTTATTTAAATATTTAATTAACACTATATTCTTATAAGATTTGTTATTGGTAGGCTATATTAGAGATTATTGATTTTGAGCACGATCACGTGCGGTGAGCTATAGATGATCATTTATGCTCATATTTCAAGAAGTATCGGCATTGTATTCATCACCACTGGTATACTGTAGTGCATGACCAGGGGTGGAGACAGCGCGGTAGTGACCATATGACAGCATCAGTATCGAGGATTGGGTGTCATATGCCACACGTACGAGAATCCGACATATTAGATAACTATTTTTTATTTAGAATTTAATAATTGAATCATTTATTTTTAAATTTAGTTACTTACTAACTCATTTGACTATTATTATGCAAGATTAATGTGCCAAAAATGCAGCAAATCAGGCAAGATAGACAGTCTCGCATTGTGGGGGTTCGAGGCCATTCGCTCACCATATGAAGTTGATGGTAAGTAATTTTTATTTATCATATTTTAACTCATTAACTATTTAAAAAAATATTAATTATTCTCAAATTATAGAGATATAGAGAGTAGTGAGCTTCTTAGTAGGATCAAGATCTACCAGTGGACCCATCAGCGATGATCAGGAGACTGGACGGTCGAGAGTCAGGAGCTTTATATAAATTTTTTCAACTATTTTTTTATTAGTATTTTGATTTTTAGTACAAACTTAGAATAGTTATAACTTTAATTTTCAGGATCGTATGATAGATATTAGCTGTCAACCTACCCTAGATGGCTCGACCGCACTCATAAATGATGAGATTTATGCTCAGGTGCTTGGTATGAGACCCTACTATATTAGGGGGCTAGGGCATGGGATTAGAGCTCCTACATCTTCATGCTCATCCAGGACTAGCATCTATACTGCCTGCGATGCCTGGTTGGTGGAGATATAGAGATATGCTGCTGAGGATCGATGTGGGCTGCTGAGTTGACTACTTGCATTGACGAGTACCAACTATTTAAATCGCAGATGATAGAGTGGATGGTACAGATGGAGTAGATAATGCAGCTGATAAGGCAGTAGTAGGTCGATTCGAGCTTCTCTGAGTGCTCTTCTCCTTCGACCCATTCCTCTTGTCTAGATAGTATCGATGCTTGATGGCCGACAGCTCGTTTTCTCTTATTTTTATCTTTTTTTGGATCTTTTATATTTATTTATCAAAAAATATTTTTTATAATAAAATATCTTTTTACATAAAAAAATGATGAATTTATTATGGATGAAATGATGAAATTTATTATGAATAAAATAATAAAATTTATTTATAAATTTTTTATTTTAATTTTATAAATTATAAAAAAATATAAAATATATTTATTTATAATTTTTTTAAAAAATAATTTATGATGTAATCATTTGTGATAAAATATGAGTCATAAATAATTATTATTTACGATAGGAAAGTTACATCGCAAATAACTTTTTATTTAAGATGAAAATTATTTGTGATGAAAATTTTTCTTAGTTCTATATATAGATTCCATACTTCTCATTGGAAAAGATATCCCAATGTTGCAATCGATCAAGTTATGGTTATCAAATAAGTTTTTCATGAAAAATTTGGGAGAAGCATGCTATATACTAGGTATTGAAGGAAAAATCTTTTTTTTCCAGCATAGGATCATTCAGATCTGATTGGATCTAAAGAAATATTTTAAAACTTTTTTCTATGATCCTAATTAGATTTGACACATCTTGGATCTAATTTTAAGGATCTTATATTATATAATAAAAATAAAATTAAATCTAATTTAATTTTATACCTTATTTTTGGGTAATCAAATTATCCTGTAATGATCTTGAATGATCTCGAGGTTTTGGAAGGAGCCAAGCATACGCCTTGCCTCTACCGGTGTCCACTCGGGCAGGATCTAGAGGTCTTCTCCTTCTGAATCATCTTTTTAAAAATAGATCTAGATTTGATCTTGAAGTTCTTCAAAACTTCTTTTGAAGAAGCAACAATCATCTCTTTCAACAGTGTTGCCTTCTTCCTGATCTGGGCACCTTTCTTCTTTAGATTGTACTTGAACCAATGCCCAACTCTTTTGGGCATGGAGAGGAGAGAGAGAGAAGATTAAAGGAAGGCATAGAATAGAGGAGGGCAGCCTTGTGGCATGGTGAAAGGAAGAAGCTCTCTAACCTTAGGCACAAATAGGGTTTAAATAGACCCTATTACGCCATGCAGTGCCACATCATCCCAGCCAATCAGAGACCTTCATTCAATCAGATCTAAATTTGATTGGTGGAATGATATCATCTAATCCAATCAGAAGAGAGTCCCTCAAAAATCCACATAGGTGGCGCCAACATTGGATAAACTCAAAATGTTTGGTGCCCAAGTGTTTGATCATATTAAAATATCCTAGAGTCTCATCTGTATGGGACACCATCCCTTATACATATGAAATGCATGCATAGGATGGCATGCACCCTCTCTCTTACCTCTTTTAGTAGGGGGACAAGAACCCCAGGTGCTATCCTATAGGTGTCTGACATATGGCCCTATGTCCAGATGTCTAGGGTTAACTATTGACCAATATCCAAAAATAGGAATTAGCAAGTGACAAGAATTGGCAGGTGTTGTCTTAAATCCATCTCATGAATTAAGATAACTTTTTTCTGATCTGGACAAGCTTCAGTCAAATAAAGATAAAGTTTTTGAGTGAGCCTAAATAAATTTGGCTTAGTCGAGACGAACCAAAATAATTACAAAAGAAGAATGTTAGGCTCAATCGTGTGCTAGCATGATTTTCTTGAACCCAATTAGATCTAATCCAAATCAATTGAAGTAGATTAGTCTAATTGATGACATTCAGATCCAAATCCTTATTTATGTGATCCAATTAGTTTTAGTTCCATTTGGTAATGAGACATATCGTGATCTCTATCATAGACATCATCGAAACACCTTTTGGTGAACCAAAACTTTTCTGGTTCATACAATTAGAATGATCGATCATCTAAATCATTCTAATTGCTCCCAAAATCCACCAGTGACACCTAGCAGTATATGGTGGCAATCCATCAGAACCAAAAATGAACTTCTTGGTGCAGCTACCTGTGTGATTGGGTTCTTCTATCTTGAGCCCCTACTTGATTAGGATTAAGGTGAACTCATCAAACCCAACATCCATCATATGAATTAATCATTCGATTCGAGTCCAATATAAAACTCTAATAGAAACTCTTTCTATCATCTTCACTCTATCATGGCCATGGACTTAAGGACTCAATCTCATGATTATCATAGGGCTAATCCTCATCTACCAAGGTAGATAGATCTCCTATTGGTGCAATCTAATTCCTACAATGAACATACTATAGCCAACATACACCTCAGGATTTCAAATGGCTAGGAGATCGAGTAATGGTGTAGTCAAACTATAACACCCTCAAGGTAAACTACCGATGCATCTTAGATCAAAGAACTAGACAAACCACTACAACATCAAGTTAGTCATCGATGAGAAGGTAGACTTCCTTATGACTGCTCGAGGTGGACATGCTCAATGCACTCATTCTCTAATGAGTATCTGTACTCTCACTTTGGTGTCTCCACACCATAGACTCAAGACACATCTATCTTAAGAAAGTGATCGTATACCAACCTTTCAGATCGATCACCATCCTCATGATGATCCTCTTGTTGGGAGCTATTTATGAGTTAATTATGAAAATTAAAGTCTCAAATTTTCAACTTTTGAAAATATGAATTGTCCTTATCATTAACTCAAAGAATGTATCACAAATACTTTAAATACACATTATGATAGAAAATAATTTATTTATTAGTTTATAGTCAAAATTATAAAATTGCCCTTAGAAGTGTATTACAAGTGTCAGCATATCGAGCTTCAAGGGCACACATCTAACAAACTTCCACTTGATCTAAAGCTAATTTGCTACAAATCTAAGTCCCATCTTCTCAAGGTGGGCTTCGATCTTCTGTTGGCGCAATAGTTTTGTCAATAGGTTAGCCATATTATCCGCAGTGTCGACTCTTAACCTTGACATATCCCTTCTCAAGGTAATCATGGATAAGGTGGTATCGCTGCTCGATGTGCTTGGATTTTTAGTGAGATCTAGGCTCCTTAGCTAGGGTTATGGCATCATTATTGTCATAGTATAGAGGGATAGCATCTGATGGCATCACTTCGAGCTCTATGATGAACTTCTTGTACTAGAATATTTCCTTTGCAGCTTTCGATGCAGCGATGTACTCTGCTTTCATGGTGGAGTCAGCTATCACCATCTGCTTGAAACTCTTTCAATTGATAGCTCCACCATTATAAATAAATAGAGTTTTAGATGTTGACTTTCGATCATCTATATCGGACACAAAATCTGAGTCTGTATATCCCTAGACCTGGAGTTCTCCATTACCAAAGATCAGAAACATATCCTTAGTCCTTCTCAAGTACTTAAGGATATATTTTACAGAAGTTTAGTGCTCTTCACCTGGATTTGACTAATACCTACTCATGACACTAACAGCATGGGCAATATCAGGTCGTGTACGTAGCATGACATACATGAGACTCCCTATTGCTAAAGCATAAGGGATCTTGCTCATGCGTTCAATCTCCTTAGGTGTGCTAGGGCACATCTTCTTAGAGAATGCCATGTCTGAAGAGTACTAATCTCCGCTTGGAGCTTTTCATGCTAAATCTTTTCAGCACCTCCTCTATGTATATTTCCTATGAGAGACCCAGCATCCTATTCGATCTATCCCTATAGACCTTAATTTTCAGAATAAAGGATGCCTCTCCAAGATCTTTCATAGAGAACTCCTTAGACAACCATATTTTGACTGTAGTTAATATGAAAATATCATTTCCAATTAGGAGGATGTTATCCTTTTTGAAAATAGCACTCGCACCGATCTTTTTGAAAATATAGGGCTCCTTCTTGCTCTGGCTGAATCCAAATGATTTGATTACATCATTAAAACAAGCATTCCAGCTCCAAGATGCTTGCTTTGGTCCATATATAGACCTTTGTAGCTTGCATACCTTGTGATTGTTATCATTGGATGTGAAACCTAATGACTGTTCCATATAGATATCTTCTTTAAGATATCCATTTAAGAATATTGCTTTCACATCCATCTACCATATTTCATAATCGAAATAGATTGCAATAGCAAGCAATGTACGGATGGATTTAAGCATGGCTACTGGCAAAAAAGTATCCTGATAGTCAATGCCTTCACGCTGACTATACTCTCTTTTGCTACGAGCCTTGCTTTGATTGTCTATACATTCTCATTGGCACCTATCTTTCTCTAGAAGATCCATTTACACCCAATAGGTACTATACCTTCTGTGAGGATTAGTGGTGCTCCCAAGCCTTGGGAGGCCATGGAAGGAGCCAGGGTGTTGGCTCCGAGGATTTTAGGGGCTTGGTTGGTATTTTGGAGATTTGGTATACAAGGTAAAGCAAGAAACCAAAGTCAGAGAATCAAGACTGTAGAAAGAAGATTTTATGTAGGTTAGCCAGCTTAGTCCAAAACTGGGTCAGCTAAGTTTCAGAGCATAGACAAAATAGAGAGTTGAGCATTCGGAACTGCAGTCATGACACAAAACTAGGTCTGCTCAGTTTCAAACTGAGCCAACCCAGTGGAACCTGGCTGGCTCAGTGCTGAGACTAAGCTAGCTCAATGCGCGGGCAAAGTTACGCGAGGGTTCATTTTGGGCTAGGGTCTAGGTTGATCCTAGGGATCTTAAGGCCTGATTCAAGAGGTCTTAAGGTGGCTAACTCATGCATGGGTGAGTCTAGATCCAGAGGATGAGAGCATAGGAGACATGGATGTACATGCGCTCAGTTAGTACTTTCATGTATTGGGTTAGCCAAGAGAGTTTTTGGTTGGGCCTAATGACTATGTATAAATACATAGGTTGTATTAGGGTTTTCAAGAGTGAAATCAATATAGATCTTTTCTTCCTCAATTCTCTCTTCTTCTCTTCTCTTTAGAGTTGCCGCCCCAGGGTTCTTGAAGAAGCCCTAGAGAAGGAGGCATCTCCCTCAAGCCCAAGGAGGGAGGTGCCCCATGATAGATTTAGGTGGAGGGTCGATGGATTGTTTTCCATAGAGAATATTGCAGGTTCCTTTAGATCCATGCTAAAGATCAGGAGCTTCCGCAATATGGTATCGAGGCTTGTGATGCTAAGGATGATTGGTGTTCGAGTGATATCATGGAACATCAATTGGTATCAGGGAGAGATGATGCCAGTTGGTGCACTTACACCTTCAGGTGGATCTACCAAGGTTCCGACTTGGTTCAAATGCATTGAGTCAATCTCTGACTTCATTGCCTCCAACCATTTTTTGGAGTCAATTTCTAATATCATCTCGTCATAAGTTTTGAGATCATCACCATGAACCCCATTTCCTATGAGGAATATTTTCTCTACGACTTCTAATATAGTATCTAAGTATCTTTTAGGAGGACAAAAAATTATACTTGATCTATGAGGTGGAGGAGATAGTGTCTGGGTTGGCTCAATCTGACTGGGTTCCATAGGTTTCTTAGCTTGTTTCTCATCAGACTTTTTCCTCGAGTCTAATCTATCTTTCGATGCTACCATCTAAAATAAATTATTTTTCAAGAATGATAGCATGTCGACTCACCATTACATTATGATCTTCTGGGAGATGAAAATAATATCCTAATAATTTTTTAGGATATCTAATAAACTAAGCTCTAAAGGATCTAGACTCTAATTTGTCCACTTGTTGTCTCTTGACATGGGCCGAACAAACTCAAATTCTAAGATGACTTAGACTTGATTTCTTACCATGCCATATCTTTTATAGTGTGGTAAGAACGGTCTTAGAGGAAACCCTATTCCATAAATATATAGCAATCATCAGATTATGTTCCAAAAGAAACTCAGAAAGATCTATGAAACTCATCATGGATCGAACCATATCTAATAGGATCCAATTTTTCCATTCTAAAATCTCATTGAGTTGAGGTTTTCCAGGTGGAGTCCATTAAGAGACTATGCTATTGTTCTTAAGATAGTCTAGGAATTCCCAACTAAGGTATTCACCTTCTCGATCTGATCAAAAAATCTTAATGAATTTTTCTATTTGCTTTTCTACTTCAAGTCTGCATTTTTTGAACTTTTCAAAACCTTCAGACTTATGTCGTATCAAATATACATACCCATACCGAGATAAATCATCAATAAAAATGATGAAGTAGACATAATTACCTCTAGCCGATATATCAAATGGGCCACATACATCAGTATGTACTAGGGCAAGTAGGTCTGTGGCCCTTTCCCCATGTCTTATAAAATGAAGCTTGGTCATTTTGCCATGAAGGCATGATTCACAAATCGGATATGACTCGAAAGTCAACAAACTCAATAGCCCAGATTTCTCCAATTTGTTAACCCTATCTTCAGCTATATGACCTAGCCTATGGTGCCAAAAATACCTATCATTTAGAGTATCCCAAGGTTGCTTTGATCCTATGGCATTTACATTCTGCTCAACATTAAAAATAGAAACATCAATATGTAACTGATAAAGACCATTATAAGAAAATCACTTATAATCTTATTTCTTTCATAAAGAATATTACAATGGTCCTTAAGAAAATAAATTACATGGCCTTCTTGTGCTAAACATGAAATAGAAATCAAATTCCTGCTTGCTGCAAGCATATAAAAATAGTTCCTAAGAACTAAATCTAATCCTAATGATAATCATAGAGGGTAGATTTCCATGGCCACAGCAGCAACTCTTAATCTATTTTCGACGTGTAAGATCATCTCACCATTTCTCGGCCTCCTGCTATCCTAAAAATCATATATAGAAGTGCATAAGTGAGCACCAGAACCAGAGTCAAGCACCCAACTGAATGCAGAAAAAATCGTAAGATTAGATTCTATAACGAGCATACCTTCAGAAGGACCTGCCTCCTTCTTGTTCTTTAGGTTGGCCTAGTATAATGGATAGTTCCACTTTCAATCGCCATCAGTATTGCAATGAAAATATTTTTCCTTATCGACCTTTTTCTTCGGCTCTGCCTTCTTCTTCTTCCCACCATCCATCTTTTGCTTCTTCACGAACTTCTTTTTTTTTTAAAAATATTTTTTCTTGAAAGAAGTCTGCTTCACAGCAAGTATTGAACTTTTAGAACCTTTCATAGAAAGCTTAGCTATAATCAGCATGATCATGAGTTCAGCCAAGGTATTCTAAAATTTATGCATGTAGTAGTTAATGATGAACTGCCCATACGCATCAGTCAAGGACTATAGAATTGTATCAATCTATAGATCTTGATCTAATTTGACATCAAGCTTCTTAAGCTCTTCTAAGTCCTTGATCATTATTAGATAATGATCTTGGACCGACTGTCCATCATGCATCTGAGCCTTAAATAATTTTTTAGTGACTTGATATTTGGCTGCGTAACTCTGTTCACCAAACAACTCTTGTAGGTGAGCCAACATTTGGCGGCTAGTCTTAATGTCTTCATGTTGGTACTGGAGCTCATCAAACATTGAGCCCAATATGTAATATCTGGCTTTGTTATCTTCATCCATCCACTTCTTGGGAGATGCTCTCTGATCAATGGATGGATGGATTGATAAGATGGGAGGATCCTGTTTTAATACACGAGTCAACTTCTCAAAATTCAAAATAATTTTGAAGTTTTGGAGCCAACTCTTATAGTTAGGTTCGGTCAGTCTTTGGGAGTTCAGGATACGAGCTAGTGGATTAGATGCAGACATCTTCCTATAGAGAGTCAAAGTTTCTAGTTAGATTTTGTAATTAGAGTTAATCAATTTATTTAAAAGTTTTATTTTTAAACAAATTAGGCCCCCACTTTTTACTCGGATCCCTACACTTTCTTGGCAGAGATGTGAAAATCTTCATGATTATTAATTTCTAGTAGGTGGTGAGGTCCCACCAACTAGCTCACTATCTCACCTAGCAGTTATTGATGATGGGTCAACTGATGAGTGGACAACTCTTGTCCAACGATTCTCTAATCATGGTGCACCCAAATCTGATCTTTAATTCATGAATCTTATCGTGTCTGAAATATTGATCCACTCTTTATTAAGTCAGACCCACCATTTGCATGAATTAGATTCTTGTTTGGATCCCTCATCGTATCCAGAATATTAAGCCCAATCCATCCTCTAACCCATAGCATCCAATGCCTAATAGGCATGGTTGCATCTTTTCGGTGCAACTGAACCACTATATCTACCCTAAAATAATCAACCCTAGAAATAACCTACATATCTACAATGGTGAAAGATCTTAGACTTAATATTTTCTTAGGAAGATTTAATTTAGATCTCTTTAAACTTGACTTGACTTAGTCATAACAATTATGACTAATCTAGTGGCATGGGTTGGCTCGAGTTATTAGCCACCTCAAATCAGAACTGGATCGACCTAAATGACTAGGTAAGTGAGATCGATGGAAGGGATATGCCATTAACTCGACAAGAATACATTCAGATCGAGTAGCTCCTAATTAAAAATCAGTCGATCGCATCTGCCAGACTTATCTTAGATACCAAATTATCGAATCAGAATCAATTGAATTAGCCTACAATCTAGGCTCGAACTATGGAGCCAAATTAGGTCTTGACTTGATCGAGTCATATCTCAATGCGATTTGATCTTGATTCAAAATTAATCCTATTAGACCAGTTAAATCTAAGCTTTCTTTGATCCCATCTAACCAACTCTTTATTCGATTTAATCAACCGCTTGACCAAAGTGAGCTACCCAAGTCCGAACCTAATTTTATGAATATGTCTTAGATCTAAAAATTCATAATTTTTAGATATAATTAATTTTATAATCTTAATTCTTAATTAAATTTTAGATTCATGAACAAAACAAGTAAGAAAATTCTAGGATTTCAGGATCTAGGGTTTTGTAGAAAAATAAATTTTGATTTCTGATTAAGGACGAACGCGCAGCACCCCTATACGTCATAAGAATACCCCATTAAATGAAAGGAGCGGATCTTTAAATCCTACTTTATTCTTATGTCTGAATGGCCAAGGGGAATGCCTTAATCAAAAATATAATTTTTACTATAAAACTAGTTAGATCATATATCACATATACAAAAGATCTAATCTATACAAGTCTTGTATACATCTCATGTATCATAACTTAATCAATCATGCATACTTTTAGATCTAAAATATCATATATTAAATCTAAAAAATAAAATTTTAAATTTGATCATATCAAAAATAAAACTATTCTAGATATTTTATAGAACTATTCTACAAATAGTCTAAGCATGCATCTTTCATATCTCATATGAATAAAATAAAAATTAAAAATTTTATTTTCTATTTTTTAGATCTGGTTACAATAATTATAATATAAAAAAATAAAAATAAAATAGATCTAAAATTATATTTAATTAATTTAATAATATGATTATACTAGACTACACATAGAACTATTTTATTCCTAGTCTAGTCATGCATCTCATACAATATAGATCTAAATCATAAAATTTTTAATTTTTTGATTTTAGATCTAATCACATCTGATGTGAATCTAAAATCCTTTAATATTAGATCATATATAAAAATTAAATCAGCTCTAAAATAGATCTGATGAACTGCCAACGCAGTTTTGATACCAGTTGAAGGAAAAAAAAAAATTTTTCGGTACAGGATCGTTCAGATCTGATTGGATCTGAAGAAATATTTTAAAAAAAATTTCTATCATCCTAATCAAATTTGAGATATCTCAAATTTGATCCTAAAGATTTGATATTATATAATAAAAATAAAATTAAATCTAATTTATTTTCATACCTTATTTTTAGGTAATCAAATTATCTTGTGATGATCTTGAATGATCCTGATGCTCTGGAAGGAGCCACACATGCGCTTGGCCTCTATCAATATCCACTTGGACAGAATCTAGAGATCTTCTCCTTTTGAATTACTTCTTCAAAAATTAGATCTGAATCTGATCTTGAAGTTCTTCAAAACTTCTTTTGAAGAAGCAGTAGTCGTCTCTTTCAACAGTGCTGCCTTCTTCCTGATCTGGACACCTTTCTTCCTTAGATTGTACTTGAACCCATGCCCAAATCCTTTAGACATGGATAGGAGAGAGAGAGAGGATCAGAGAGAGGCATGGAATAGAGGAGGACAGTCTTGCGACATGGTGAAAGGAAGAAGCTCCCTAACCTTAGGCGCATATCGGGTTTAAATAGATCCTACTGCGCCATGCAGTGCCACATCATCCCGACCAATCAGAGGCCTTCATTCAATCAGATCTAAATCTGATTGATGGGATGATGTCATCTGATGAGAGTCTCTTAAAAATTCACATAGGTGGAACCAACATTGGATAAACCCAAAATGTTTGGCGTCCAAGTGTTGGATCACATCAAAATACCCGAGAGTCCCATCTGTATGGGACTCCATCCCTTATCCATATGGGATGCATGCCTAGGGTGGCGTGTGCCCTCTCTCTTACCTCTTTTAGTAGGGAGACAAGAGCCCCATGTGCTATCCGATAGGCGCGTGACACATGGTCCAATATCCAAGTGTCCAGGGTCAACTGTTGGACAATGTCCAAAAATAAGAATTAGCAGGCTATAGAAATTGGCAGGTATTGTCTTAAATCTATCTAATAAATTAAGATAATCATTTTTTGATCTAGACAAACTCTAGTCATTCTAAGACAAAGTTTCTGAGTGAGCTCAAATAAATTTGGCTTAGCCAAGATGAACCAAAATGATTACAAAAGGAGAATGTTAGGCTCAATCGTGTGCTAGCATGATTTTCTTAAACCTAATTGGATCTAATCCAAATCACTTGAATAGGGTTAGTCCAATTGATGACATCCAAACCAAAATCTTTGTTTGTGTGATCTAGTTAGGTTCAGTTCTGTATGGTAATGAGATATGTCATGATCTCTACCATCGACATCATTGAAACACTTTTCAATGGATCAGAACTATTTTGATTCATACAATTAGAATGATCGATCATCTAAATCATTCTAATTGCTTCCAAAATTCACCAATGACACCTAGTAGTATATGGTGGCAACCCATCAGAATCAAAAGTGAACCTCTCAGTGTAGCTACTTGTGTGATTGGGTTCTTCTATCTTGAGCTCCGACTAGATTAGGGTTATGGTGAACTCGTCAAACCTAATATCTATCATATGAATTAATCATTCGATTTGAGTCTAATGTGAAACTCTAATAAAAACTCTTTCTATCATCTTTACTCTGCCATGGCCATGGACTTAAGGACTCAATCTCTTGATTATCATTGGGTTACTCCTCATCTATCGAGGTAGATAGATCTCCTGTTGGTACAATCTAATTCCTATAATGAACATGCTATAGCTAACATACACCTCAAAATTTTGAATGGCTAGGAGATCGAGTTATGGTGTGGTCAAACTATAACACCCTCAAGATAAACTACTGATGCACCTCAGGTCAAAGAACCAGACACACCACTGCAGCATCAAGTCAGTCATTGACGAGAAGGTAGACTTCCTTATGACTACTTGAGGTGGTCATGCTTAGTGCCCTCATTCTCTAATGAGTATCTATACTTTTATTTCAGTGTCTCCACACCATAGACTCAAGATGCATCTATCCTAACAAAGTGATCGTACATCAACCTTCTAGATCGATCACCATTCTCATGATGATCCTATGGTCGGAAGCTATTTATGAGTTAATTATGAAAATTCATATCTCAAATTTTTAACTTTTGAAAATATGAATTGTCATTACCATTAACTCAAAAGATGTATCACAGACACTCTAAATACATACTATGATAAAAAATAATATATTTATTAATTTATAGTTAAAATTATAAAAGCTGTTAGAAGTGTATTACAAGTGTCAGCCAATCTAGCTTCTAGAGCACATATCTAATAGATATAAAGATCTATAAAGATAGATCTAAGAGGATGCTAGGCTTGTCCCAGTCTAAGTACATTGACTTAACATTGAAAAGATTCAGTATGGATGGGAGTAAAAGAGGTTACTTGCCCATGAGTCAAGGCATACATCTCTCTAAGAAGATGTCTCCCAAGACACCTGAAGAGAGAAATAGAATGAGTTCTATTCCTTATGCTTCAACTATAGGATCAATAATATATGCCATGTTATGTACCAGGTCTGATGTTGCTTATGCTTTAGGCATAGCCAATAGATTTTAGGCTGATCCAAAAGAGGATCATTGGAAAGCTGCAAAAAATATTCTTAAGTACTTGAGAAGGACTAAGGATATTTTTCTGGTATATGATGGATCTGATCTCAAACTAGAAGGATATTCTAACTCTAGTTTTAATTAGATTCAGATGATAGCAAATCCATTTTAGGATATATTTTTACTCTGAATGGTGGAGCAGTGAGTTGGAAGAGTACCAAGCAACCAACTATAGTAGACTCAACCACTGAGATAGAATACACAGCTGCAAGTGAAGCCACCAAGAAAGCTATCTTGATGAAGAAGTTTATCACTGAATTAGATATTATTTCTAAAATTGAGAACCTAGTACCACTTTACTATGATAATACTAGAGTAGTTGCTAAAGCAAAAAATTCAATATCTCATCATAGATCTAAGCACATTCCAAGACACTTCCATCTCATTCGTGAAATAATCGAGAGACAAGATGTTATCACTGAACGAGTAGATACAAAGAACAACATAGCAGACCCGTTCACTAAGGCTTTACCACAGTAGTAGTTCGATCGCCACCTTGATTGTATAGGATTAAAATATAAAGATGATTAGCTTTAGTACAAGTTGGAGATTGAAAGTAATATGCCCTCAAGCTGATCAAAATTTATATTTTGATGGGCTATTCTTTTGTCTTCTAAACTCATGTAATGATATTTTCAAATAAATAAAGATATTTATTTCATTATATGCTATATCTTAATTATTTATTTAAGATTATGATGAACTCCATATATTAGGGCTATGGTTTTAGGATTATCATGAGATCATGCTAGTGAGACCTAAAATCTTAAAATCTTAATTTAATATTTCTGGTCGATGGAACATTGAATCAATATTTTCTGTAAGACTGGCACATCCTATGTATGCTTGGTGGAGAGGGTGACTGATCTCACTATCATTTGTGTATGACATGAATATAAGGATGTGAGTGCTCATTAGAGAATGAGTTCACTGAATTGATTCAACTTGAGAACATCTAATGAAGTCTTATTTACATGTCAATAGATGGTTCTCATAGTGGGAGTTGTGCATGTAATTTTTTGACCTAAGACTACCATAGAACCTTATATGCGTGAATTCATATTTTGGCTCATACTCATTCATGACTTAGTCATGTATGGGATGCTCTGAATATGGTGGATTACATATGGAGGTTATGAGTAGGTCAACAAGAAATCGATCACTCCTAGTAAAAGGAGATCGCATCCTACTTGCTTCAATTGAATGATGATTCAAAAAGACTTTGATCAAAGCATGATGAAAATTTAAAATGGTTTTTAATGTTTCAATAATCAAATCATCATCATATGATTGAAAGAAAAAATGAATATAAAAATGAATTTGGCATGATTCCATATCCATAGTCATATTCGAGATGCAGGGTGATTGAAGGATCATATTGCATGGTAACTTTCCTCTGAAGTATATTTTTGGTATTTCTACTAAAATTTCATATCTTTCAGATAGACATCATATGTTACTAGACATCAATCTTATCTTGTGGGTTCGATCGAATCAAAGAGTTTAATCTAATTGTTAATTAGAAAGTATTCTAATTGATCGAATCGGGTAAGCTAGTTTTGACCTAAATCAGTTTGACTAAGTTCTAACCAAATTAGGTCAAATTACACCCAGATCCATTGCTGGCTAGATGTGGAACCCAATGGATCACACATAAAGAAAATTGATCAAGGGTCTAATTGGATTGGACCATGTTTGCAGGTTGAATATAATAGGACATATTGTGTGAGCTCAAAAATGGCACTCCCATGTTTTGGAAACATGAGAAGATAGATCATGCGAAGATGGAAGCGAGCTAGAAGAAGAATCAGCCTCAATAGCAAGGTTCAAAAATTAGATTGGTTCATCCTGAGACTGAGCTGGCTCAGTCCAGGACTGGGTCAGCTAGGTCTTAAAGAAAAATTTAAAAATAAAGCAGCATTTTTGGACTGTTGGCATGGTACACAATAGGGTCGACTCAGTTTGGAACAGAGCCAACCCAGTCGCAGGTTAGCCGACTCAGTCTAAAACTAGGCCGGCTCAGTTTTTATAGGTTATTATTTTGTGTACATGGATTGTTTGGGTTTGAAAAATTTTTCTATAAGGTTGGACTTGATCCTTTGTAAGGTATATATACTAGAAATATGTTAAGATTGTAAATGTGCTGAAATATATTGAATAGAAGTCTTTTTCTTCCAAAAATCTCTTCTTTTCTTCTTCTTTAAATCTTGAGTTGTTTGATCATACTTTCGCATTAAATCTCTAAAAAGTACTTTCTTGTTGCTTGGCTAATCACCGATGGCCACGTCGATCCGTATGGTAAGAGCATGCATTCCAAACATTTGGTATTAGAGCAATGTTGCATGGAAGGAAGGAAGATACTTAGGATTTACTACTATTAGATATGTGTGCCATTGAAGCTAGATTGGCTGACACTAGTAATACACTTCTAAGAATAAAATTATAATTTTAACTATAAAAAATAAAATATATTATTTTCTATTATAAAGTGTATTTGAAAGTGTCTGTGATACATTCCTTGAGTTAATGGCAATGATAGTTCATATTTTCAAGAGTTGAAAATTTAAGACATAAATTTTCATTATTAACTCATAAAATGCTTCTAATCGTAGAATCATCATGAGGATGGCGATTGATCCGAAAGGTTGGTATACGATCGCTTCTTTAGGATAGATGAATCTTGAGTCTATGGTGTGGAGATACTGGAGCGAGAGTATAGATACTTATTAGAGAATGAGGGCACTGAGCATGACCACCTCGAGCAGTCATGAGGAAGTCTATCTTCTCATCGATGATTGACTCGAAGCTGCAGTGGTATGTCTGGTTGTTTGACCTGAGGTGCATCAGCAATTCACCTTGAGGATGTTATAGTTTGACTATACCATAACTCAATCTCCTAGCCATTCGAAATCCTGAGGTGTATGTTGGCAACAACATGTTCATTGTAGGAATTGGATTTCACTAATAAGGGATCTATCTACCTTGGTAGAAGAGGAGCAGCCCTATGATGATCATGAGAGTCAAGTCCATAAGCCCATGGCCATGGCAGAGTGAAATAATAAAAAGAGTTTCTATTAGGATTTTCACATTGGACTTGAATCGAATGATTAATTCATATGACGAAATTTAGGATTTGACGAGATCACCTTAACCCTAATCTGATTGGAGCTCAAGATAAAGGAACTAAATCATATAGGTAACTGCACTGAGAGGTTTGCTTTTAGTTCTGATAGGTTGCCACCATATGCTGCTAGGTGTCACTAGTGAATTTTGGGAGCAATTAGAATGATTTGGATGATCGATCATACTAGTTGTCTGAATCAGAAAAGTTCTGATCCATCGAAAGATATTTTGATGATGTCGATGGTAGAGATCATGATATATCCCATTACGATACGAAATTGAACCTAACTGGGTCATACAAACAAGGTATTTTGTGGCACTGCATGGTGCAGTAGGGTCTATATAAACCCTATCTGTGCCTAGAATTAATAGCTTCTACTTTAGCCCATGCCACAAAATATTTCTCCCTCTTTCTCCACACCATCTGATTCTCTCTCTCCTCTCTACGTCCAAGAGATTTTGGGCACGAGTTAGGTGCAATCCAAGCAAGTGAAAGGCGATAGGAAAGAAAGAAGGCAGCACTGCAGCAAGAGACAACGGCTGTTCTTTAATAGAGTTTTGAAGACCTTTAATGATCAGATCTAGATCTAATTTTCGAAAGATTGATTGAGAAGGAGAAGATCTCTAGATCCTACCTGAGTGGATACCAGTAGAGGCCAGGTGCTTGCATGGCTACGTCTAGAACCTCAAGCAAACATCGAGATCATCATAGGATAATTAGATTACTTAAAATAAAGATATAATTAAATTAGATTTAATTTAATTTTTATTTTATTTTATTAGATCAATAAGATCAGATCTGAAGAGTCTTAGATCTGATTATGATCTTAGAACAAAATTTTTGAAATATTCTTCTTGATCCAATCAGATCTGAACGAACCTAATCCAAAAAATAAGATTTTTTTTCTTCAACTACATCCAGGATCTATTGCACTATGTTTATCCTAAAATATCTAGTTTGCTTTGTGGTTGTCTCTAGATTGAGGTGGAGATTATTTACACAGAGGAATGATGATGCAGAAATTTAGAAAGAGGACCTAGCGCTAGTTAGATCTTCTTTGAAGGATAGTATTGCTGGTGTGTGAGATTGTGAAGGATGTTAGGGATTTATTCTTGACTTGTTTGAAGTCATGGTATCAAGTGGATTCAATGTGAATTTTGAGAAGTTTGATAGCAAGGAGAACTTTACTCTATGGTAGCAAAGAGTAAAGGACTTGTTGGTTCAGCAGAGGATCTACAAGATCTTGATAAAAGAATGGCTAAAAAAGATCAGTGCTGAGGATTGGAAAGAGTTAAAAAAAATTACTTTTAGCACAATCCGGATGTGCTTGGCTAATCAGATTTTGCCCAAGGTTTGCATAGAAACTATGGAGAAGGAGCTCTAGGAGAGATTGAAGAGCACATACATAGGGAAGAACATGATGAATAAGCTGTGGTTGAAGAAACAGCTGTATAGTTTGAGAATGTCCGAAGGTGGAGATCTTATTGCACATATCCAAAGATTCAGTCTGGTGTGTTCTGAGATGATGAGTTTGGATGTAAAGATCGACGAGGAGGATCGAACATTGCTGCTATTATGTTCTCTCCCAGGTTCATATGATGGTCTCATAACAACTTTAGTTTTTGGAAAGGAGACCCTAAACTATGAAGAGATTGTTGGTGTTCTCAGATCAAATGAGCAAAGAAAAAAGATCTACAAGGGAGACTCTAAGTTTGAGATCTTGGCTATGAACAAAAGACAGGAAAGATCAAAGAAGAAGATAAGAGAAAAATCCAAGGGCAGGTCAAAGTCTCGCGATCAGAGGAAGATGACATTGAAATGTTATAAATGTCATCAACCTAGACACCAAAGGAGAGATTGTCTCCTTTTGAGATCAAAAAAAAGGGAAGGCCAGCAAGAAAGATGATATAACTTCTATGAGTAGTGGAGAAGATTTGCTAGTTGTATCGGATGGAAACATAGAGTATGATACTTTATGGATATTAGATTCAGCATGCTCGCACCACTATACTTTTCATTGGGAGTGGTTTGCTTCCTACCAAAAGGTCGGTGGTGGAAGTGTCAGCCTTGGAGATGATCATCCATACAAAGTAGCTGAAATTGGCTCTATCAGGATGAGGATGTATGACAGGATCATTCATACATTATCAAACGTCAGACATGTACCAGAGTTAAATAAAAATTTGATTTCTTTGGGCTACTTGGAGGAGTAGGATTATGCTTTTAGTATCCATTCTAGGAGTGGATGTTTGAAAATTTTTAAGAAAGCTTTGGTGGTGATGAGAGATAGAAGATTAAGCAACAACCTTTACAGAATGGAAGGCTCAGTGATAAATAATAGTGTAGAGGTGCTAGCAGCGGTACAAGAGGAGCAGATTTATCAGTTGTGGCACTATCAGATGGGTCATATGAGTGACCTTGGGCTCACTGAAGTAAGTAGAAGAGGTATGATCCCAGCCTTGAAGAAGGAGGGCATAGATCTTTGTGAGTCGTGCATCTTTGGCAAATAGCATAGGATGAAGTTTACCAGAAGTACCAAGCACAGCGACGGAGTGCTGGATTTAGTGCACTCAGATGTATGGGGACCAGCTCCTGTATCAGCTAGAGGTGGGGCAAAATACTTTATCACTTTCATTGATGATTTCTCAAGGAAGGTGTGATTTATCTGATCAGAGAAAAATCAAAGGTGTTTGCTCGATTCAGAGCCTGAAGAGCTGAATTAGAGGAGTCAAGAAGACAAGTAAAGTATCTGAGGTCGGACAATGGAGGAGAGTATACTAGCCTAAAGTTTAGGAGGTACTATAACAAAAATAGCATCAAACGCCATTACATGGTGAAGATGACTCTCTAGTAGAATGGTGTCACAGAAAGGATGAATCGAACACTGATCGAGAAGGCATGGAGTTTGAGGCTGCAGACATCACTCCTAAAGTTCTTTTGGGGTGATGCTCTAACTTTTTTTTATTTTCTTGTGAACAAGTCCCCTCATTATAAGCTTAATGGAGTTATTCCAGAGGAGGTTTGGAGTAGGAAGAAGGTGGAGCTTGGCCATCTAAAAGTCTTCGATTGCACAACCTATGCACATGTGGAGGCAATCGAGAGGAGCAAATTAGACCTGAAATCCCAAAACATGACATTCATAGGATATCCATAAGGAGTCAAGGGGTACCTACTGTGGGACTCTCAGGCACAGAAGTCAGTGATTAGCAGGAACATTATCTTTGATGAGAAGAGCATCTTAAGGAGGTCTTGGATAGATAGAACTAAGAAAATAGAGGTAAACAATGGTGGTCAGTCAGAGAATGATGGCATGCAGGTTACATCTACTTACAGGAGTGTTCCTATTGAGGTAGTGTTGGTCAGAAAAGTATTATCTCAAATTGAAAATCAGCATAGAGGGCCGACAGTTCAGATAGATGTGCAGGAGTAGCTACAGACATCAAGTAGAGATGTGCTAGTGGGAGTGATTTTGCATAAGCTTCAACATACTATTAGGAGGTCGGTCAGATATGGCATTGATGAGGTTATGTCCTATGCACTCATCACTTTTAATGGAGATCCAGAGAATTATGCAGAGACCATGGAGAGTGAGGATCATGATTCATGGATATAGACCATGATGGAGGAGATGGAATCACTTGAGAAGAATTAGATATGGCAGCTAGTGGATCTTCTAGAGGATGCTCGATCTATTAGCTCAAAGTGGGTGTTCACAAAGAAAGAAGCACCTTTAGAATAAGGTGGAGTCAAATTCAAAGCAAGGCTGGTAGCAAAGGGATACTCACAAGGGGAAGAAATTAACTACACAAAAATTTTCTCTCCTATGGTGCATCATACATCTATTTGAGTTTTGTTGTCACTGGTGGCACAGCATAACATGGAATTAGAGCAGATGGACGTGAAGATGACCTTCCTTCATTCGACTTTGGATGAAAGAATCTACATGAAGCAGCTAGATGGTTTCATGGAGATGGGGCAGGATGAAAAGGTATGTTTACTTAGGAAGTCTTTGTATGGCTTAAAACATTCCCCTCGTCAATGGTATCGAAGGTTTAATAGCTTTATCTTGAGTCTAGGTTTTAGCAGATGTGAACATGATTGTTGTGTCTATATCAAGAATGTAGATGAGGAGGATGCCCTATACCTTTTATTATATGTGGATGATATGCTCATAGCCAGTAGAAGCATGGATGCTGTGAGAAGATTGAAAAGGGCATTATCATCTAAGTTTGAGATGAAGGATTTGGGTCCACCTGAGAAAATCCTTGGAATGAAGATTTGTAGAGATAGGTGCAAAGGAGTGCTCCATTTGTTATAAGAAAACTATGTCCAGAAGATTCTAAAGAGGTTTGGGATGGAGAAGGCCAAACCTGCAGAGACGCCATTGCCGAGCCATATGTCTATCTCCAAATTACAGAGCCCCCAATCAGAAGAGGAGAAAGAGTACATGGAATGAGTCTCTTATGCAAATGTTATAGGCAGTGTGATGTACACTATGGTGTGCTATAGACCAGATATAGCACATTCAGTGACCATAATTAGTAGATACATGGCTAACCATAGGAAGGAATAGTGAAAAGCATTGAAATAGATATTGAGATATCTGCATGAAATAAGGGATTATGGTTTGGTGTTTGGTGGGCAGTTAGGAGGATTTGTAGAACAATCTATGAAGATGTGTGAAGATTCAGATCCTCTGGAAGGGTTTGTTGATGCAAATTATGCTGGTGATCTTGATACAAGGAGGTCTACTACTGGATACCTCTTCCGCATATATGGTGGACTGGTGTCTTGGTGATCAACCCTTCAGCTAATCATGGCCTTGTCTACCATAGAAGTCAAGTACATTGGGATAACAAAGGTTGCAAAGAAAGCTCTTTGGCTTAGGATGCTGATTGATGAGTTGGGGGTGGAGTAGAGCAAGGTTACACTGTTCAATGATAGTCAGAGTGCTCTACTGTTGGCACCGAACCCAATCTATCATGCACGCACAAAGCATATAGACATGAGGTACCACAAGATCAGAGAGCTGGTGGAGGAAGGTGAAGTGGAACTGATGAAGGTTCATACCAACGAGAATTAGTCTGATGCACTCACGAAGGTTCTCCCCAATGACAGCTTTCAAAGATGTGTGGCACGGATTGATCTATTGAGAAGAGATGAGTTCACAAGGATTTGGAAGTACCAAGGTGGAGAATGTGAGCTCAGAAGTGGCACTCCCAAGTCTTGAAAACATGAGAAGATAGGTCATGGGAAGACGGGAGCTAGCCGAAAGAAGAATCAACCATAATAGCAAATTTCAGAAATTGGGCTAACTCACCTTAAGATTGAGCCAGCTCAGTCCAGGACTAGGTTGGCTAGGTCTCAGAGGAAAATCTAGATAGAAAGCAGCATTTTTGGGCTATTAGCATGGTACACAACTGGGTTGGCTCAGTCCTACTGAGCCAACCTAGTCGTAGTTTAGCTGATCTAGACTAAGCCAACCCAGTCGTAATTTAGCCGCGGCTCATTCTGAAACTGGGTTGGCTCAGTTTTTATGGGTTATTATTTTATGTATGTGGGTTGTTTGGGTTTGGAGTATTTTTCTATGAGCTTGGGCTTGATCCTTTGTAAAGTATATATACTGAAAATAGGTCAAGGTTGTAAGTGTACTAAAATATACTGAATAAAAGCTCTTTTCTTCTAAAAATCTCTTCTTCTCTTCTTCTCTAAACCTTAAATTATTTGATTATGCTTTTACATTAAATCTCTAAGAAGTACTTCCTTTTTGCTTGGCTAATCACCGACGGCTACGCCGATCCATGTGGGAAGAGCACGCATTTCCGACATATTACAAATCCTAGTACCTAGATTCGAATCAGGTTTCAATTTGGGTTAATTAAATTCAATTTGAGTCAAATAAAATTTGGCTAACTAATTAGATTGACCTTTGGCTTGATGACCAGGGTCTAGGCATCATCTAACAGCAACCCACATGCCAAAGACCCTCTCTCTTGGCACGTGAGTTTTTGGTTTATGCGCTTGGGACATGTGGCACATGGAAATGTTTTTTATGCCATCTACCTTCGTTTCTTTCATGTAAAATATGTTACATGAATTTTAGAAGAAGAGAGGGCATAGAAGAGTCCTTGTGCTTGTTATTCTCTTCATTGGTTATCTGAAAATTGGATAAAGACCAATTCTTTTTCGCCCCCTTGGCTGTAGGCACCTCTTGGACCAAGTCAAACACCTTGAAGCTTTGACTTTTCCTCATCCAAGATTTCCCATGCCATCTTCTGATTTGGTACAATTCTTTTAGACCTTTCAATCAGCATTTGATGATGATCAATGGTAAAAATTAGTGGCACCAACATGAAAGTGTTGCGACTCTTCAAAAGAAAGTTACGTAGAATTTTACGAAGAGTCCTTCTACTTTAAGGCACCTCTTCATATTAATTCTCTGAATTCCACGTAGCATTTTCTTGTGATGGGTCATGATATTTTTGAATGAGCATGATAAGAGAATAATAAATGGGTGTGAGAAATTTTTGGAGGCACCCCTATGTAAATTATAAATAGTGGTGCGCTCTAGGAGTCCAAAATATACATAACTCTTCTTTCTTTCTTACAACTCTCCCTAGTTGTCCAATTTATTTCTTCCTTTCCTTGTTGAGACAAATTCTAATTAAGGACAAAAAGTCTACTTTAGGACAAGGACTTAAGAAGATTGTAAAAGAAGACAAGAAGAAAAGAAAGATAATAATGAGTAGGCCAGATGGGTGATAGCAAAGGCTAAGGAAGGTTCTGCCCAAATAATTAAAGTTCTTATCATAATAATTTTAATTAAAATAATCAGAGGTGCTGATGTCTTGATCAAATTCTCGTGTGGATCAACATTGGAGGGTGAACACATGGGCACCTGGTGGAATCCCTGACAGACTGCTGCTAGCAATCAGGATCAAGTTAGGATTAAGCGATCAGAGGTATGTTCCAATATCAAATTTATGTTATAGATGCATATTATATGATTTAAATTCTAATAAGATGGTCCTAGGTTTTGGGTTTGGTTTTATGATTTCATAATTTTGCTTTGAAATCCATAATTTCGTCCTATACACCAAACCCTACATTGAGGTCAGTGATGAATTTTCTCAGCCACATAGCTTCCTCCATGGAATTTGATGCTGCGATGTACTCTACCTCACAAATAGAATTTACCATAGTATGCTACTTGAAACTCTTCTAGTAGATGGCTCCACCATTTAGGATAAAGATATAACTCGATATGCTTCTGCTATCATCATGGTCAGATTGAAATCTGGAGTTAGTAAATCCCATAAGTTATAGATCTAACTCGCCATAAACCAACCATTGGTCTTTAGTATTTCTCAAATATATAAGGATGGCTTTCAGTGGTTGTCTTCTGGATCAGATTGGTATCTACTCACTACTCTTAGTGAGTATGCCACATCTGGTCTTGTACATGTCATAGCATACATGATAGATCCCACTGTTGAAGCATATGGGACTCTACTCATACGCTCTATCTCTTCAAGAATTTTTGGACAATCCTTCTTGGAGAGAGAAATTCCATGGCCTATCAAAAGATAGCCTTTTTCGAAATTCTCCATGCTAAATCTCTTCAGCATAGTTTCTATGTATGTGGATTGGGATAACCTAAGCATCCCCTTAGATTTATCCCTATAGATCTTCATACCTAGAATGTAGGATGCTTCACCCAAGTTCTTCATGGAGAACTGAGATGACAACCATACTTTTATTCCTTGCAGTGCAGGGATGTCATTTTTTATTAAGAAAATATCATCCATATACAAGACAAGAAATACCACCTCTAGACCATTTGCCCATTTGTAAATGCAGGATTCTTCTCTATTCTTAACGAAGCCATATGTTTTGATCATGTTATCAAAACATATATTCCAACTCTGAAATGCTTGCTTCAGTCCACAAATGGATCTTTAAAGCTTGGACACCTTACACTCATCTATGGATGTGAATCCTTCAGGTTGTATCATATACACCTCTTCAGTCAGCTCTTCATTCAGAAAAATTATCTCACATCCATCTATCAGATCTCATAATCTAGATGGACAGCTATCACAAACATTATCTGATTGGATTTGAGCATTGCCATAGTGGAGAACATCTCATCATAGTCAATACCATAATGTTAATAATACCCCTTGGCAATCAGGTGGGCTTTATAGGTCTCCATCTTTTTGTCTATGCCTCTCTTCCTTTTGAAAACCCATTTACATCCAATGAGTTTAACCTCTTTGGGTGGGTCAACCAATTCTATACATTATTGACCTTCATTGACTCCATCTTGGATTTCATGGCCTCAAGCCATTTCTCAAAATCAGATCTCTGCATTACATCTATATATATGATCAGATCCTCATCATTCTTATCGAGTTCAATTGGTTTACTATCCCGAACCAAGAAACCCTAGTATCTGTTTAGCTGACATGGTGCTCTATCGGATCGCCATAATGGTGTAGGTACATTAGGCTTCGAATTTGATCTAATCAAATTCGATTTAGGTTCAGCTATTGGTGTCAATTTTTCTATCTATTGAACTTTCTCAAGTTTAACTTTAGAGGCAACAGTTCCTTCACCAAGGAACTCCTTTCCTAGAAAGATTGCCCTATTGCTAACGAACACCTTTGGTTCTTTAGCATGGTAGAAATAATAACCTCTTGATTCCCTAGGGTACCCTATAAATACACACTTATTAGATAGGGTCCAAGTTTATCTATTTGCAAATGTTCGACATAAGCTGGACCACCCCAAACATGAAGATAAGAGAGTGTAGGCCTACGTCCAGTCCATATCTCATATGGAGTCATTGCAACAGATTTAGTTGGTAGATTATTTAATATAAAACATGCAATTTCAAGAGCATAATCACAAAATGAAATAGGCAGACTAGCAAACTTCATCATGAATCGAACCATATCTAATAGAGTCTAATTTCTATTTTTAAATATACCATTATGCTGTGGTGTCCCTAGAGGAGTCCACTATAAGAAAATCCCATTCTCTCCTACATATATCAAGAACTCACTGGATAGGTATTCACCTCCTCGATTTGATTAAAAAATTTTAATATCTTTTCTAGTTTGTCTTTCTACATTATTTTAGAATTATTTGAATATTTCAAATGAATTCGACTTGTGTTTCATTAGATAGAGATATCCATATCTGATAGGTCATCTACGAAAGTGATGAAGTAGAAATATCCACCTCTAGTACTTATGCTTATAGGTCCATATACATCAGTATGTACTAGACCTAAGAGCTTGGTGGCTCTTTCATCTTTTTCAGTAAAAGATGACTTGGTCATTTTTCTAAGAAGATAGATCTCGTAGGTTGGAAGTGATTCATAATCACTGACTTCGAGGATTCTCTCTTGAGTCAACCTATTTATTCTATTCTTGTTAATTGATAGATTGCAATACCATCATTAAAATATCATAATTATCAGTTTAATCTAACTTTTTAAAATAATTAAAAGTACATATATAGTAGTGAGTCACAAAAGAAAAAGAGAGATTTTTAAAATAAAATTAAAATTAAATATTAAAAGTAGAATTTAAATAGTGCAGAAAAATAAACTTTGTACTAGGATCTACTATTTAGATCTTAGCATCTACTTATAATAAAAATAAATTTATAATAAAAGTAAAGAGCATAAATTTAAATTACATAAAAAAAATTGCATTAAAATTCAAAATTTAATTACATAAATTAAAAAGATAGAAAAAAAAGAAAATAAAAATTAGAAGCAGGCTGATCTTAATCTTGGATTGGCATTGGCGGAAAGATGGTGTAGAAGCCCAGCTCTTTCACTCAGCACTAGTTGTCTCGAAGCAACCATTTGAAGGAACCAGATCTAGGATTTTATAGATCGATCTTGAAACCTTTTCAAGATCTTACAGTAAAAGACTTAAATAAATCAAATATTTATTTAAATAAATATATAAATACCTAGATCTTACATCTATTATATGATCAAGGCATGATATTAAATCAAAAATTAAAATCAAATAAGAAAGTAAAAGGTTGATCAAATCAACCTAGATCTACACTACATCAAATACAGGTACGAAGTTTATAGATCATATCTATTATCTGAGCAAGTTAGATATTCTAACTTACCGATCCAGGCATGAGGATGATGTCATGAGCCTACGATCTCTGATTTGAAGTCCGATGTAGGAAATTAGCACAACATGCTAGTACTGTACTGATCCTTCTTCGATGGTCGATCTGATGCTCCTTTTTTTGAAATTTAGATATTCTAAAATATGAGAAGAAAGATGAGAGTTTACTAATCTGAGAATCTCTAAGAAAAAACTCAAAAATAGAAGGAGAGATTGAAAATAAAATAGTCCGAGAAGAAGACCCTCTTCTTCTTCTATTTTCTCTCACCTAAACACCTAGTTTGGTGCCTATGGAACCCCCATGCCCAAGGATCCTATTCCTCTAATTTTTGCACACCCCAAACCTCTCTTAAATATCTATATCCCATGAAAAAATTAGAATAAAAATCATCTAATAAATAGAGAAAATGAAGAGTTCAAGTTAAGATCAAAATTCTAGACTAGGAATATCCAAACATGGGAAGTTGTTGGGGCGCCCAACTCTTGGGTGCCCCCTCCACAATTATTGTTATGGACCAGCAAGGGAGGGTGCACAAAAAAGAAAATTATTTTTATAGAATAAGAGAAGAATTAGTTAAAAGAGGGGGCAGCACTCAAGGGAAGGTGTTTTGGTCAATAAGGATTCTATCTCATAGAATCCTAAGCAAAACTAACTCCTCTTTTGACTGGGTCTTCCAACAAATTGCCCTATGAGAAAAGGAGGAGAGAAAGAGGGCATGAGAATTCATGGGAGTGGAGAATTTTCACGTAAGAAATAAAATAAAAAGGGCATGGGGTGTGAGGATTAAGTGGCGCAAGTGATAGGGAGTCCTAGTCACACTACGACTCCTATTATGACTTGGTCAAACAAGATATTTAAACCAAATAAAATCAAGATTAAACTAATCCAATTAAATAAGGTCCTAACCCATTTAATAATTTAATTAAATTAGATTAATTTAGATTTAATTTTAATTTATTTTCTAATCAAATTAGAAAATTGGGTTAATCCGAGTCCTAGTTAGACTAGGACTAGTTCTTCCTTGCAGTTGGCTTATTCAATAAACTAATTGAACTTGATCCAATCAAGCCCAAACCAAATCTAATTAAATCATATTTAATTAGACTTAATCTCAACCTATTGGCTTAATCAAATTAAGCCAATTAGCAATTCAATTGCTAATCGATCCTCCTACAATACTTGCATTAGGTTAAACACCAATCGTATTGATTGTTTAACCCTAGAACGATTCTTAATCATTGATCAACCATCCTATCAGATCGTAAGCTCTAATATGTGTAACTTCATAGATTTGAATCTTAGCTGGTAGTACAAAAATAAATATCTATACCAATCGAAGTGACCATTTAACAATGATATCCGGCGGTCGAATAGGTCGAAGGTGTTGAACAGCATCCTTAGAACCCATGCAGATATAGTTTCCATATAATTCATCCCCTTGACCACAATGCTAATAGGACACCTCAGAGTTCAACTATCAATAATGATCGAATTGTCTATATTGTATTTCAAAATATCAAATCCATCTGATGGATTATCCTGGCCAAGGTTTTGCTATATTGAAATACAATGATACATTCTTCTCCAACTCTTATAATGGTCAATTTCATCTTGATCACACTCCAACTTTGCAAGTACTTAGCTTTGCCCAGAAGCCTTTCATTACTGAATTAGAAATTTAGTTAGTCTGGTACCAAAGCATAGTGAGTTGCTTGCAAGTCACTGAGGTGATCTTAGGTCTAAGGGAGACTTATACCTATATCCCATCAGAGACATTCTCGATAGCAAAATGCTCTGAAGTTGGTCACGTTCAATGATGATGTACCCATACATCTCATCTATATTTCATACCAGTATCTTCACACTTTTTGATTAAGAGGATAACCAACCAATATGGCATATAGCGATCTATGCTCGATAGACGCTGTTGTCCTAATTAACAGTGTATCATTTGATCGTGAACAAATTTAAAGACTAATTGATAAATCCTCTCTTTATCAAAACTAAACAGTCCTAAGAACTTTATCATAATAATGGAGTTCATTAGAAGATGTAAACTTATGATGAAGAAGATGCTAAAATATTTTTATAAATTAATAAATCAATTATAATTATAAAATAGCTCAACCATCAATAGGCTGATGATTAGCTTTGGAACATAATTTCCAACAACTTCCATTTGTCCTAAAGCCACCCGGCATAGTATCTAATACCCATCTTCGACTTATGGTTGTCGAACTCCTTGATTGCTAGGATTTTAGTGAAGGGGTCGACTAGATTCTCCTTTCCATCAATTTTTTGAAGGTCGATGTCACCATTATCCATGATCTCACGGAACAAATGAAAGCAACACAGAATGTGCTTTATCTGCTGGTGTGCCTTTGGTTTCTTTGCTTGAGCTATGATGCTAGTGCAGTCATAGTAGCGCAGGATTGGACCATCAATGGAGGATGCTACTCTGAGCTCGATGATGAACTTTCTTAGCCACATAGCTTTCTTTGCTGCATCTGATGCTACCATATACTCTACTTCACAAACAGAGTTAGCCACTGTATGCTGGTTGGAACTTTTTTAGCATATGGCTCCATCATTTAGAGTAAAGATATACCTTGACACACTTTGATTATCATCATGATTAGATTGAAAGCTGGAGTATGTAAACCCCACAAGCTTCAGATCTGACTCACCATAAACCAACCATTAATCCTTAGTATTTCTCAAATACTTACGGATAGTTTTAACCACCTTCCAGTGATTTTTTCTAGGGTCAGACTGGTATCTACTCACCACTCCTAGTGAGTATGCCACGTCTGATCTCGTACATATCATTGCATACATAATAGACCCCACTACCGAAGCATATGGAATTCTACTCATACGCTCTCTCTCTTCAAGAGTTATCGGATAATCCTTCTTAAAGAGAGAAATTTCTTGGCCTATCGAAAGATAGCCATTTTTAAAATTCTCCATGCTGAACCTCTTCAACATAGTTTTTATGTACATGGACTAGGATATACCAAGCATCCTTTTAGATCTATTCCTATAGATCTTCAATCCTAGGATGTAGGATGCTTCACCCAAGTCCTTCATGAAGAACTGTGATGACAATCAGACTTTTATTCCTTATAGTGTGGGGATATCATTTTTGATTAAGAAAATATCATCCACATACAAAATAAGGAATAACACTGCTGGACCATTTGTCCATTTATAAATATAGGATTTTTCTCCGTTCTTAACGAAGCCATATATTTTGATCATTTTATCGAAATGCATGTTCCAACTTCAAGATGCCTGCTTCAATTCATAAATGAATCTTTGAAGCTTGCACACCTTGGACTCATCTATGGATGTGAACCCTTCAGGTTGTATCATATACACCTCTTCGATTAGCTCTTCATTTAAAAAAGCTGTCTTCACATCCACCTATCAGATCTCATAGTCCAGATGGGCAGCAATGGCAAGCATGATCTGAATGGACTTGATCATTGTCATAGGGGAGAACATTTCATCATAGTCAATACCATAATATTGACAATACCCCTTGGCAACCAGATGGGCTTTATAGGTCTCCACCTTTCCATTTGTGCCCCTCTTCCTTTTGAAGACCCATTTGCACCTAATGGATTTAACCCCATCAGGTGGATCAACTAATGTCCAAACATCATTGACCTTCATGGAATCCATTTCGTATCTCATGGCTTCTTGCCATTTTTCAGAGTTGGATCTCTACATCGCATCCATATAAGTGATCGAATCCTCATCGTTCTCATCAAGTTTGATGGAATCACCATCCTGGACCAAGAATCCATAGTATCTATCTGGATGGTGCGGTATTCTACTGGATTGCCTTAATGGTACAGGTTCACTAGGCTTCGAATCTAATCTGATCAAATCTGACTTAGGTTTAACATTTTGTGTCGGACTTTCTACCTATTGAAGTTCAACCTTAGAGACAATAGTTCCTTCACCAAGAAGCTCCTTTTCCAAAAAGGTTGCCTTAAGGCTGACGAACATCTTTTGTTCATCAGCATAATAGAAATAGTATCCTTTGGTCTCTTTTGGGTATCCTATGAATGTACACTAATCAGACCTAGGTTCAAGTTTGTCTGTAACTAACCATTTAACATAAGTCGGGCACCCTCAAACCCTAAGGTGTGAAAGTGCTGGCTTACGTCCTGTCCATATCTCATATGGAATTTTAACTACAGACTTACTTGGAATCCTATTTAATAGATAACAAGCCAATTCGAGTGTATATCCCTAGAAGAATATCGACAAGCTAGCAAATTCCATCATAGATCGGACCATATCTAATAGAGTTTGGTTCTTCCTTTCAGACACACCATTATGCTGTGGTATTCCAGGAGGAGTCCATTGGGAGAAAATTTCATTCTCTCCTAGATATGTGGAAACTCACTAGAAAGGTATTCTCCTCCTCGGTCAAATCAAAGAGTTTTAATACTCTTCCCAGTTTGTTTTTCTACTTCACTTTGAAATCACTTAAATATTTTAAAAGAATCTGACTTATATTTTATCAGATAGACATATCCATATCTTGATTGATCATCTATGAAAGTGATGAAGTAGACATATCCACCTCTAGCACTTGTGCTCATTGGTCCACATACATCACTATGTACTAGACCTAAGAGCTCATTGGCTCTCTCATCTTTTTCAGTAAAAGGTGACTTGGTTATATTACCAAGAAGATAGGACTCATAGGTTGGAAGTGATTCACAATCATTGACTTCGAGAATTTCCTCTTGAGTCAACATGTTTATCCTATTCTTGTTTATATGACCTAGACTATAGTGCCATAAGTAGATATCTGATACATTATCTAATCTAGGATGCTTGCCAGTAGAATAGACTACATTAACAAGTTGTGATAACATATATACACCATTATTCAATTATCTACAGAAAGCAGTAACACCATTCATAATGACATTATAAACTCATTTTGTTATTGAAATTTCATAATTGTTCATGGTCAAAAGGCTTACAAAAATGATATTTAAAAAAAAACTAGGATAGAAATAATAATCACTAAGAACAATGGTATGAGATTTAAATACAAGTTTCAAAATTCCTAAAGCTAGAACTAAAATTGATCTTCCATCTCCAACATTTAGAAATCTCTCGCCTTGCTCGAATCTTATACTGACCTACAACCCCTGCAATGAATTACAAATACGGTAAGGGCTACCGGTATTCAATATTCAGTCTGTAATATCATAAATAAAGAAATTGCAAGGAGTTATCATATAAATACCTTGCCCAACAATAGCTTGCTTCTTTTTCTGCCTGTTCGAATCTAGGAAGGCATTATACTGAGGATAGTTCTTCTTCCACTACCCCCACTTTTTGCAAAAGAAGCATTCGGCTTGACCCCTATTGGGCTTGGTCTTTAGGGTCTGAGCCTGTACAGATGTCCTAGCCTGAACATGCACCTTCTTGGCTTTCTTCTTCTTGTTCTTCTTTTCTTTTCTAAAGGATCGAGAACGAGAAGATGAACCTCCCACTAAGTTCACCAACTCCTTATGGAGTTGGTGATCCTTCTCAAAGTTCTGAAGTAACCCTAGTAAGCCATGGTAGTCCACTTCAGGCTTTGACATTCTATAATGTATAAGAAATGGGAGATAAGACTTGGGCAGCGTGTTCAGTATTACATCTTTTTCATGTTGTTTGTGCAAGAAGAAGTCGAGCTTGCTCAAGCATTCTATCAGCTCGATCATGTACAATATATGATCAGTGACAGAGGCATCATCCTGCATTCTGGTGTTGAAGATGGCATAACTAGTCTTGTGCCTCTCAATGTCATCGGGTGTGCCAAAAGAATCCTCTAACACTTGGAGCATTTCGTTTGGCTTAGCTATCTCAAACTTGTGATTAAACTCATCGCTCATTGCAGCCAGCATAATGCAGCGCACCATGGTTCAATCATTGAGTCACTTCTGATAAGTATCTTTGACTATTTCATGTGCATTGGCAGTTGGCTCCTCTAGTGTAGGATCCCTCAACACATATAGGATCCGTTCATGCTCTAGGACAATCATCAACATTCAGTACCAACTATCAAAATTGGATCCCACCAACTTATCATTATCCAACAATGATCGGAGTGATAGGAAAGTAGCCATGTCTGCACAAAGAAAAATCAAAACCTAATTAATAATTGATTCATCAAACCTAAAGATTTGGACTTTAATCAAAAGGTTTCTCCCACTATTTTATTCGAATTGATAACCTCTACCTCCAATTCAAGGAATTACCCTAATTTCTTAGTGGGTACTAGAATCCACATAGACTGTACACAAGCCCAACTTTGGTTGGCCCACCCATGTACATCTAAGGGTAAGTTCATAATCAATTATTTCTCTAAATAATTTTTAGTAATTAAATTTTGCCCCAGGCCCTGATCAGTTGACTTTGGCCTTCTCCGAAAAGGGTCCAGTTAGGTCCAACCACTAACATGACCATATTTGGCCCATCCAATCAATGAATGATCAGGCCCAATTTTGGTTGGCCCATCTGACCATCATTTAGAAAGATGTATCTAAGAGATCATATAATGAATGATAGTTCCATCAATCGATAAACACCAGGCCTTTAGGCCTCCAATGATTATCCAAATGATGAGCTCATTATTATCCACTTTAATGAGAGTCAATGATCTAGTTATCATAAAACTATTTCATTTTAGGGACCTAAAAATTTTAGAGAATTTAATTTATAGAAATGAGTAGGTTAGATTAACCAGCTTGTCATGATCCTCCCACTAACTTCACCAAGTTAGCTTAAGGAAAACCATTAATAGGCTGGTCTAGGAGCACCTAAATCAATCAAACTGATTTACCTAGCTAACATGGGTCAGCTCGAATAGTTAAGCGATCTGATCAAAACATAATCTCACCAAAAGGCCAGGTAAGTTCGATCAGTGGAAGTGTCTACTAGGCTTGCCTTAGACACTATCAAAAATGGCCAGGTAAGTGGACTGCCAATTAAAAACCACTAGTCTAGTTCACCTTAGTCACCAACTAGTTTAATTAGTTTTAATTATATCAACCTACCAGTTCATGCTAGACCTCGTAGTTAAGAATCAAGTCCATCTTGGGTCTTGTTAAAGATATGGAATTGACCAATTATAATTATTGCAATTGATCTAGAGAATCCTTGACCTAATCTAAGACAACAATTGATTAGATTTAGTCAATTCTCTAATTAAGTCCATTCTTTAATCTAATCCTAGGTCTTACTCAATTAATGGACCTAATCTCCACTAACCCATTAACCCAATGTGTTATGATTCGTATCATAGGATCTTCAATTTACAATCCTAAAACCTAATCAAATAACATTTTATTTCTTAATTAAGTTTTAGGCTGAGGGTTGGGGTTTAGCTTTTCAAAAATAGTTTTAATATTTATAAAATATTTGTACAACATAGTTCTATCAACCAAGTTGCATGTTTGAAACATGAATCTACTTTAAATCTAATCTAAACAGGTTCATGTAATTGAAACAGTTTCAATAATAATCAATCATAAATCTTTGTAGATCAAATCTAATATATTTATGAAGATTAAAACTAGATTAAAATATTTTTAGTCAGATTATAAAATTTTTTAGATCTAATCTAAATGATCAATATTTTAGATCAGCACGTACTAGGACAACCTATTCACTATAAGAGATAAACCTTACAATAGGATAACCTTATGGTAGTCCATGCAATCTAAAATATTTTATTTTTAGATCTAAAAATATTTTAAATCTATTAAATTATAAATAAAATTAGATCAAATATAATAAATTTATGATTAGAGTCAGATCATCACGAACTAGGATAATCTTTTCACTGTAAGGGGTAAACCTTATAGTAGGACAACCTTATGGTAGTTCATGTGATTTATTTTTTTTATTTTTTAATTTTAAATTTAATAATTAGATTATAAATTAGTTTTAATCTAAAAAATAATCTAAATATGCATAAAAATCATATAATAAGAATCTTCCTCTGATACCAATTGAAGGAACCAGATCTAGGATTTTATAGGTAGATCTTGAAATTTTTCAAGATCTTACAGCAGAAGATCTAAATAAATCAAATATTTATTTAAAAAAATATATAAATATCTAGATCTTAGATCTATTATATGATCAAGGTATGATATTAAATCAAAAATTAAAATCAAATAAGAAATTGAAAGGTTGATCAAATCAACCTAGATTTATACTACATCAAATGCAGGTATGAAGTTTAAAGATCATATCTATTACCTGAGTAAGTTAGATGTTCTAACTTACTGATCCAAGTTTGAGGATTATATCATGAGCCGCACATGCACCCAGCCTCTAGGAGTCGTCCACACGAGCCTACGATCTTGGATCTGAAGTCCGATGCAGAAAATCAATACAACATGCTAGTACTGTGCTGATCCTTCTTCGATGATCGATCCGATGCTCCCTTCTTCGAAATTTGGACTCTTCAAAATATGAAAAGGAAGATGAGTATTTACTAATCTGAGACACTCTAAGAAAAATCTCAAAAACAGAATGAGAGATTGAAAATAAAATAGTCCTAGAAGAAGACCCTCTTCTTCTTCTCTTTTCTCTCACCTAGACACCTAGTTTGGTGCCTATAGAACCCTCATGCCCAAGGACCCTCTTTCTCTAATTTTTGCACACCCCAAATCTATCTAGAAGCTCTATATTTCATAAAAAAATTAGAATAAAATTCATCCAATAAATAGAAAAAAAAAGAGTCCAAGTTAGATCAAAATCCTAGACTAGGAATATCCAAACATGAAAAGTTGTTGCATGGACCAACAATGTTGCATGGACCAACAAGGGAGGGCACACAAAAAAGGAGATTATTTTTGTAGAATAAGAGAAGAATTAGTTAAAAAAGGGGGTGGCACTCAAGTGAAGATGTTTTGGTCAACAAGGATTCTATCTTATAGAATCCTAATCTAAACTAACTCCTCTTTTGACTTGGTCTTCCAACAACTTGCCTTATAAGAAAAGGAGGAGAGAAAGAGAATGTGAGAAGCCATGGGAATGGATAATTTTCATGCAAGAAACAAAACAAAAAGGGCATGGGGCGTGAGGATTAAGTGGCGCAAGTGATAGGGAGTCCTAGTCACACTAGGATTAGCTTTTTTGTTCTTTCCATCTTTTAATGCGAAACTCAATGCTTGCTTAGGCAAAAAGGTCTAGTTACTCGATGAAAAGTATTTAAAAATTATTTTATTTTGATCTTTTTTTAAAATATGAAGAAACGTATATTTACCCTACACGAGTCCATAAAATGTAGACTCTTCTTTGATGCTAGTAGAAAAAAATTAGAAATGCTCAAAGAAAAAACTTTTTATGTTCTAGACTTTACTCTTTATTAAATTTTTTTAGTACTTAATTCCTTAATATCTTATAAATTCTTTAATCTATGCATCAATTTTTGTTTAAAAGTGCTTAGTTTATCTCGATTCTTAAGCATAATCAGATATCTAAATACTAAATACTAACTTTTTTGAGGACTTCAAATTTTTAAAAAAAATTTATTCTTCCCTCCAACTTAATCGACATTGTTCTCAATGGAGAAGAAAAAATAAAAGGTATAATAAGGAACATGAATGAATACACCTGACTTAGTATGTTCTCATGGTCCAGCACATGCCTTTGAAACTTTGGGCTCTTCCTACAATTTTATTCAACATGACCTAAAAAAATAAGCAAAAAAAAAAGAATGCAAGAAAACTAAATATTGGGTTGCCTTCCAACAAGCGCCAAGTTTACCATCTTCAGTCAAACATAATGCAGCTTAACTATCTTGTATTAAAAGTTGGATTGACAAATTTCAATGGTTTTGCATTGCCAATCTTAGAAAGTTGATTTATAATTCTATTATTGATATATTAATTATTAATTTTGGGAAGATAGTTTATAACCCCATTCTTAGATCCTTGTTTGTCAAGAATTTCTCCTATTTGTCCTTTTAGAATGCTCATGAATTGAGTTGTTGAATTAGGAGATAAGTTTGATGCAATGGATACTGGAAGGGTATCTACAGGCAGTTTTAATTATGGAAGTAAATTAATATGATCTTGCTTAAATAACTTCATTGACTCTTCGTTGCATGCCTCTTGATTTTTACTTGAAGAACCAACTTCTAAGGTTGAAGGGAACATGACTATAGGTTTATAAGTCTCAGGTAAATCATCCGCTCTCTTCTTCCCTATGTCTATCTCATTTAAACTAGAACCAGCATCAGTACTAGTTTCTGACTCTGGTTCTTCTATGTGGTTAGCTTTAGTACTAACCCATTTTTCTAAATTTTTATTTTGGCTAGCATCAGTACAGCCTCTCTCACTTGTTCTTGGTATGGGTCCATAAGAATTCTATAACTTTTATATTCAAAAATTACTTTGGCATTCTCTAATTGAAGATTCTTAAGTGGGACATTAGATTGATGACTTAGTCCAGGTGGTTGGTGGACAATGGATGGGTTATTTATATGAATCGATTGGCTCAACAATCGACGAAGTTTTCTTCTCATGTTAGACTCAGCTAATTATTCTATTTGTGCTTCTAGCATAGTGATAGATTACTATTGAGTCAAAATTAATTATTTAAGTTGGTTAAATCTATCGTCAGCTAGATTGGCCTATTGAGGAGGTGGGTATGATGGTTGATTATAATGCAATGGCTGAGTGGATTGACTAGGTTGACAACTATTTACTACTACAAAAAAGAACTATGACAGTAGTTCATAACCATTGTCGTAGCCCAAAAAATTGCTGCCATAGGCTATGACAGTGATTTTCTAACCGCTGCTACTGCAACCATCGCCATAGCTCTATTGCAGCGGTTGTTACAGCAGTTGTTTGAACCACTGCCATAGCCTATTGCAGTGATTTATAAACTGCTATAATAGATCGACCTATAGCAACGGTTATATAACCATTACCATAGTTAATCTATAGCAGCGGTTACATATCCACTGCTATAGATAATCTATAGTAGTAATTTCTTAACCGCTGCTATAGATCTAATGCAGCTATTGGCACCATTTGCATCAGAAATCTATGGCAGTGGTTGGTACGGATATAGCAGCAGTTATAAAACCACTACCGTAGATCTTGAATAATTAAAAAAATAAAATTTTTATTTTTTATATATTTTATCTGATAAATATAGATATATAACATAAGAAAATATAATAAATATAAAAATTATTCTAAAATACTAAAATTTTATTATCGAATAAAATTTATTATAATATTTTTTAAAAAAATAAAATACATCAAAAGTCCCCTAAATCTACATCATCATCGTCGTTATTGGGAGCCAAAGTCGGAGCTGGAGCTGGAGCCGGAGTCGAAGCGGGCCAACATATTCTCAAAGCCCGTGACTCCAAAATACGTACTGAGCGATGACATCATATCTCTCACGATGCCCTTCAGATGAGATGTGCGCTCCGCAGCCTAATCTACCCATGTCACAACATGATCTGCCCGTGCCAATGCCTTCTCAAGATCCTCCCCATTGATGACATCGAAAGTCTATGAGATGCTTGCCTCGGACCAGTAGCTCATCGGCATGTGTCCGGGCCTGCATCAGATCCTTCCAAAATGCTTAGGCCGCAAGACCTGAGACAAATGGTCATGGTGCCCAGAGATATCCGAGCCCTCACTCGTGAGTGCATCTAACTGATCCTATAATTATAAATTAAAATAATATTTTATAAGAAATGCTATAATACTAATCATATATACTGATATATTTAATACTTACAAAAATATGCTCGATCGCGGTATTCATCGGCCTGCCTGTCTTGTCCGTACGGTTGGGTTGGAAGATCTCGCTATGACTGGGCATCACTCCATCTCTCATCAACTATAACAAAGAATAAATTTATCAAAAAGATTATAAAAAATATGAATTTAATTTATCTAATAAGATTTAGAATTAATTATCTCTCTATATATAAGACTGGCCATAGACTCACGGCCTAGAGTGTGCGTATACTCCTGGACTATGCGGTTCTTGTAATTTTGATGGAAGATAGCCTAAAAAATATTCAAATAAATAATAAATATTTAAAAAATATTTAAATAAAACTTTAAGCATATTGAAAAATTTAAAAGTTAGAAATTTTATCTCAAACTTCTGGCTCCTCCAGTGTCTAACCATCCTCTCCCACTGACTCGGAGGACGGTCCTATATCCAGGGAACAAGCTCCTTCGAAGTGTCTTGTCGATGCTCGAGCCATCCTCTGTGGAGCTTGATCTTGTAACCCTAATATAACTTCTCGATCTTCTTCAATCGGACATCTCGAGCCCTCTCATGATCGAAAAAATCGTATCTCTTCTGTACAAATTTATCAAAAATCAGTTACAAAATTATTCTAATCAAATATATATAGTGTAAACATATAAAATGCATAAATATAACTAAGATGCACGTATTTACCCATATCTCCTCCCATATTCGGTCTCTGATAGTAGCATCCATCAAACGCCAGTCTCTGGGCTCTACGAGAATGATGTCCGATTGTCTTACAAGCACTTCAAAAAAGGAATGCATCTCCCGCACGGTCTCCCCTATCGTCCTTTCCTCTGCATCATAACAGACCATCACCTGATACTGGCGGTTCCACATGTATGGCATATGTATGGGACCATAAAATATCTGACTAGATGATGCACCTGTAATACAAATACGTTATGCAAATATATAAGTATACAAATACTATATAGAATATAAAGTTGTGCTAATATAATAAAAATGTACACTCAGATGCCTGCGTAGTAGCATGTGCCTCAGATATGGGAGATGGTAGAGGCTCAGTTGCCGGTGGAGTAAATGCCGTTGGTGGAGTAGATGGTGCCAGTGGAGTAAATACCGATGGTGGAGGTCCCTCAGCAGCCGATGCCAAGGTGGATGGAGTATGCTCCAACTACTCCTCGATTGCTGAATTGAGCATAACCCACCGAGGGGCAGGGGTAAAATCTAGATGGCATTTCGATGCCATCATGACCTGCAATGTTAATGAACATTAATCAATATAATATCATGACATATCAAATTCTATTCGCTCGGAAGTCAAGCTGGCTCCATGCTTGAGACAGCCAGCTCCATACCTGAGATATTCGACTAGGGTCCTCCCCTAGTCGGCTTGATCATGACCCGAGCAGGCTCAGCTGCGTATCCAAGCCAGCTTGGCTATGTGCCATCCCCTCGATCACTCCCTCTCTCCCTCTCTCGATCTCTCTCACTAGCGATGGTGAAGGGGCCGAACCCCACCCTCCCAATTTATCAATCTCTCGATCTTCCTCTCTTCCTCTCTCGATCTCCCTCACCGGCGAGGCCAAACCCCATCCCTCCCTCTCTCGCTCTCTCGATCTCCCTCGTCGACAAGGTCGGATCCCATCCCTCCCAGTGATGCCAACCAGGTCGGACCCCCTCCCTCTCTTGCTGTCTTAATCTCCCACTCTTCCTCTCTCGATCTTCCTCACTGACAAGATCGGACCCCCTCCCTCCCAATGATGGCAGCGAGGCCGGACCCCCTCCCCCCCAATGATGGTGGTAAGGTCGGATTCCTCCATTCCTCTCTCAAAGTACAGACTCATCAGATATTTGAGTTTGGATTTGGTATCAGTAATTAAAATTTGATCTGAATATGAATATCTAGGTTTTGATTCAAATCCAATCCATTGATAGATCTAGTCCACAGCCGATGATATGGCACAGCCCAAGGCTACCGCCATGGCACGATCCAAAAACTATGGCATATAGATAATTATAATATTTATAATAAATATTTATAATATTTATTATAAATATTTTATAAATTATTATAAATATATATGATTAATAAATAATACTATAAAATTAAAAAAAAAATTATACCTATGGCTATAGAGAGTGGGTCGCACCGAAAGCTCCGAGGGTCACCGACGATAATGCTAGAGAAGGACGATGGCACTAGAGGTAACCTACGAAACAAAAGCAAGATCGTGAGATAGAGAAGAGAGAAAAAGAGGAAAGAGAGAGTGCAGGGGCGGCGGGGGATAGGGAGCCAGGGGGAGGTGGGCATAGTGATGAGGAGGCCGAAGGAGGCTTCGCACTCGATCAGGGAAGGATCAGAATGGTGGTGGTGGTGGGGGGTGGGGGATGGAGTTTTGCAGGGGCTGAAGGAGGGTGGAGGAGGCTCACCGAAAGGAAGGTTTGGTCTCGCATTGAGGTCGAAGAAGGATAGAGTGTGGGGGAGGGGTTTCATGGGGGACCGACGGAGGGTCGAGGGTGGATGGGGGTTCATCGGATGGGGGGTTCATAGGGGGCCGACGGATGGTCAGATGGGGGTTCGTCTGGGGGTGTTCGCTAGGACTGAGGGATGGTTGGATGGGGGGCCGGAGGGTGGGGTTTCATGGGGGACCAAGCGAGGGTGGAGGGGTTTTTGTCGGAGGGGGGTTCGTGCGGGGCCGAGGGAGGGTCGGATGGGAGTTCGTCGGAGGGAGGGTTTTACTAGAGGCTGAGAGAGGGGTCGGATGGACGGGTGGGGGCCTGGTGGGGTGGTGGTGTGAGTGGTGGGAGGGGCGGTCGGGGATGGAGGGCCGGAGGGGGAGGGGGAAGGAGGGGCGCATCGACTGAGGGGAAAGGAGGGGTGATGCTGATCGAGGGGGAAGGAGGGGCGATGCTGGCTGGGGGGGAGGTTGGGCAACATTGGTCAGGAGGGAAGGAGCCTCACCAGTGACAAAGAGGATGGGAGAGAGAGAGATCGAGCGCACATGGGAGGAAAGAAAAAATTTAAAAATTTTTAACCTAACTTACGGTAACGGTTATCGAACCACTGTCATAGATCTATGGTAGCGATTATCGAACTACTATCATAGATCTATGATAGTGGTCATCCAAAATCACTGCCATAGATCTACAGTAGTGGTTCTATAACCATTGCCATAGATCTATAGCAGTGGTTTTTGATAACCGCTGCCATAGATTGGAAATAATTTTTTTCTTATTTTTTTTAAATATTATATAATTTTAAAGTTTAATATTCATCTTCACCATTCATTATCTAAATAATTATCAATAGAGTATTGTTGCAAAAGATTGCCTCGATCCAATGGCCCTAGCTTCATCGATTAGAAAATTTTGATTTCGATGATCACGAATGATGATGCAACGATCTGATTGATGAAGACCTTCGATGGATCCAAAAATATGCAACGATGATTTTGATGATGTTTGTAGCATACTATCAATATTTTATTTAAATCGGATATCATTATCATGATCAATTTAGTATGGAATGATTTTGGCCGTTAAATTAGAAACAAGCGATCAAAGGGTTAAACGACGTCCGATTATGAGGTAAATTTTTAGTTAAATAATCTTTATTATAATTTTAAATATTTTATATGATGATGATAGTAAAATTTAAATCATTTTCATATAAATTGTTTATGTTAAGCAGATATTGCAAAAATACGAGCATAACAATCAGTGAAGTTTCAGAATGGTTATCAAGAGACGTATAGTTTTAGATCATTCTTCATCTCATGAGCTGAATTTTACAATCACCATCATAAAAGATGATTAAAGTAGTAGCCAAGATCATTTATAAAAAAATTATCTCATAATCGGATACTGTTTAGTCCTTTGATCATGCGTTTATCATTTAACGATCGAAACTAACCTATACTAAATTTACCAAGATAACGATATCTGCTTGAAGTGAAACTTTGATAGTATGCTACAAACATCATCGAGATCGTCGTTGCAGGTTTTTGGATCCATCAGAGGTCTCCATCTATCAAATCATTGCATTGTCATTCATGGTCGTCGAAATTGAATTTTTTTGATCGAGGAAGCTAGGGATTGAGGTGATCTTTTGCGACGATACTCTAATGATAATTATTTAGATAATGAATGGTGAAGATGGACATTAAATTTTAAAATTATATAATATTTAAAATATATATGTATATGGTAGCAATTATAATTAACCGCTACCATAAATCAGATTATAGCAGCGGTTCCTACTAACCACTGCTATAGATCTAACTTATGGCAGTGGTTACAATGAACCACTACTATAGATCGACTTATGGCAGTATTTTTTTATAACCGCTGCTATAGGTCCAACCTACGGTAGTGATTTTCTGTAATCACTGCTATATGGCGGATCTATAGCAGCGGTTATAAAAATCATTGTGATAGATTTGACCTATAGCAGCGGTTAATGAAAACTACTACCATAGGAGCTATGGCAATAGTTTCGAAAATCATTGCCATAGTAAGCACTGCCATAGGCCATTTTTGTAGTAGTGATTATAGGCATAATTTTGAAATTAGGACCTAACAAATGAAATTTAGGTCTGAGCTTGAGTCTATTAGGATATCCAAGAAAAATTAGGATGGTTCCTCCAATCTAGATTATATGGATTTGAAAAAGGATCACTAACAGGCTTGGAGTAGCCTTGAGCAGCTTGAATTTATTCTTGTATAAAAGATGGAAACTATGCAGCCATGGGACATTCACTCACATGATGGGTTAGGCTAGCACAGATTGAACAAATCTCCTAATAATTAGAAGATGATGTGATTATGTAGGAGATTATTGACCTAGGGTTAGAACTTGATCTAATTTTTGAGCAAGAAGGTTCACTTTATTTAACAAATTTGAATCAACCTTAGGACTAGATTCTAGATGTTTAAATTCATGGATCCCTGCCCAAGTTTGGTAGAAAGATAACAAAGCATGGTTAATTTAGTTTTCACTCAGAATTTCAAATAAAGTATAGGCTTCATCCTCACTCTTGTTCATGAATGTACCTCTGCAGGATGCATCTACCAATAGTCTATATTGGTCTCCTAAATTCTCATAGAAAGCTTGAACTATTTTCCACTTAGACAAACCATGGTGTGGGCATTTTCTAATAAATTCCTTAAGTGTCTACCATGACTCATGAATTTATTCCCCTGAAAGCTAAGCAAATCCAATGATAGCTCCCCTCATAATGTTGGTTCGGCCTATGAGATAAAATTTCTTAAGAAATTCACTTTATAATTTAGCCCAAGTTTTAATTGATCTTTCTATTAGGCCAAGCTAGTAATTGGCTTTATCTTTTAATGATAAGAAAAATAAAATTAGTCTAAGGGCATCCTTAGTTATATTTTGAATCCTCACCATAGAGCAAATTTCTAAAAACTCATCCAAATGCTTATAAAAATCTTCGTTGGTGCTTCCATAGAAAGATGAGAGCATCTGGATTATGATCGGCTTGATCTCATAGTGGATAGCATGAATTTCAGGTAATTAGATACAAGTCGATAGATTATAGGTGGAAGAAATAAAGTATTCCTTCATCTACCTAGGTGATTCTTTAAAATTTTTAGCCATTTGTTTATCTAAATTTAATATGGTTCAGCTATTTAATTTTATGATTGGGTTTAACTAGGTCAGGTAAAGCAATTTTCTATCATGTACGTATTAGTGCAATCCTAATATATGGTTCAAAAAAATTTTAGATTTTTTATTATTTTTATTATTTTTATTATTTTATTACTTTTTATTTTTTTAATTTTTTAATATTATTATTATTTTATTTATTTAATTATTACTTTTAATTTAATTTAATTTAATTTAATTATTATTTTTAATATTTTTTATTTAGTTTAATTAAATTAAATTAAATTTTTATTTTATTTATTTTATTTTATTTTTGAAGAAAAAAGAAGAAAGAAAGAAGAGTTCTAAAGAAGAGGTTCTAAGGAGTCCCAGAGCTTAGAAGAGAGAGAAGAATTAGTTTTAATTAGATTTAATATTAGTTAGCAATCAAGTTGGTCAATCAATCCTGACTAAGAATTATCTTAGATCTAGATAGCTCCTAACCGTCAAGATCACCTTCAAGTCCTTCAAGTATAGGATCAGCCAATCAACTGGTCAAGTAAGTAAAGGTTGGTGGGAGTCCCCTCGTTGCTTGCCTTAGACACCAATTGTGCTTGGCCAGGTAAGCTAATGGAATCAATTAAGTAACCACCTTCCTTCGGATCCAATCATCTCTGAACCACTTTTCTAGATACCAGTTAAATTGATTAACCCTAATTCGATCTAACTTTTAGGATTTCTTATCCTAATAAGCTCGAGTTCCTAGGGCTGATGTCTAATTGATTTTAAAATAGAGGCTTAGGTTAATGTAGGATGCTGGTTTATTGTTTGTGGACTAAGAATGGATGATCAAATCTCCACCTTATTTTATTTAATAGGATTATGCTCTTAATTTGATTTAATATAAATTTGCATAAAAAATTTTCAATCAAGGGTTCTATGCAATTTAAACTAGATGTATGCAACTAATTAAATTTTAGAAGCTTACCTTGCATCCAACAATCATCAAAATAAAAAAAATAAAGCTAATATGATGCATGCTCTAAGTAGTTAGAATTTTTAATCTTATCATTAAATTTTTAATTAATTTTAAGTGGGTATTTTTTAAAAATTTAATTTAAAAATAAAATAAATAAATAAAGAAAAAGAGAAAAGGACTAAGACTAGGATTGATCTCACCAAATAGGATTAGAAGCTTTTCTTTCCTTATTTTTTTTGTTCTTTTATCTTTTCTTCTACAAAATAAATAAAAAAGTTAGTAAGCAATATTTACAAAAAAAATAAAAAAAAATAAAAATTATTTATAATTTATTTACAAAAAAATCAAAGAAATTAAAAATTTTAATGTCTGTGCCTTTTCTAATAATGGTGCCAAAAACTTGATAGATTGCGATGCCATCGTTAAAATATCATAATTATCAGTTTAATCTAACTTCTTAAAATAATTAAAAGTATGTAGATAGCAGTGAGTCAGGTCGAATCCATAGAAAAGATCATGTTTTAGATTTGAAATCTTTGATTTTACAAAAGAAAAGGAGAGATTTTAAAAATAAAATTGAAGTCAGAAATTAAAAGCAGAATTTAAACAGTGTAGAAAAATAAACTTGGTACTAGGATCTACTATTTAGATCTTAGCATCTACTTGCAATAAAAGTAAATTTATAATAAAAATGAAGAGCATAAATTTAAATTGCATAAAAAAAATTATATTAAAATTTAAAATTTAATTACATAAATTAAAAAGATAGAAAAAAGAAAGAAAATAAAAACTAGAAGTAGGCTGATCTTGATCTTGAATCGATGTTGGCAAAAAGATGGTGTAGAAGCCCATTTCTTTCTCTCGGTAATAGTTGCCTCAAAGTAGCCATTAACCAAAAGCCTGGCTCTACTCTATACCAAAGCTTCATCATAACCTAAGACACTGAATTTAGGACGCCTGGGATCCTATTTATAGAGTATTGGAGGGTTGGATTCTTTGTTGCTAGGCAATATGGGACTAAGGAGGAGTTTTGATCATCAAATATGAAGAAATCCTCTAAAAAATTGATTAAAAGAGTCCCTAGTTGAGTTCCATGAGTTTTGGCTATTAGATCTTGATCAAATGGCCCTAAAATTCCCAAAAACCATGTTTAAAATCCCTAGTTACAGTCGGATTCAATGATAGCCATTTGATCGAATCAATTTGGTGAATCTGGGCCATCAGATCACTGCTTGGATGTTTAAATCAAGTCGGAAGATTCTTGGACCGTCAGATCATCATTAGGATCGCGTGCTATCATCGGATCACGTCAAAATTCCCCTTAAAATCCTTCTTCAGATTGGAATGAATGTTGGCCATTCAATTAAACTGAGATGTAAGCGCTACCATTAGATCATCATCTCGATTGTTTGGAACTGTTGGATCAGGCCAAGAGCCTAGGAGAGTTAGAATCAGAATAGGAAACAATTCCACCCATGCATTTTCAATTGGGAACCACCATAGCCATCGAATGATGGAAATACTATACTGTGGACCCTATGGATCGGTCGTATCATGAGCTTGGACCAATCACCGCCTCCTTTTGCCAAGTGAAATGACCACATTACCTCATGAGCCGCGATAGAATTTTCATAAACCTCTTAGTGGTCTTGGTCCTCCACGTGGCGGCTCCTGATTCGTCAGTTGTCGCTAAGCTAGCTCCAATCTACCGTAAACCATGTGGTCTGCTGATGTCATGGTGACGTCAGCACTGGAAAGAAAATATTATTTTTTTCTTTAAAAATCTATATTTGATCCATTTTAACTCTGATTTGCTTCAAACTTATTTCATTACGACTAAAAAAATGAGCTCTTTTCATTGGTAATAATATTTTATTTTTTATTTTTTTGATTTTTTTTATTTTTTTAATTAATAAAAATATTAATTTCTTAAAAATATGTATAAATTAACCATTAATTCTTAAAAATAAATATAAATTAATTAATAAATTAATATTTTTATTGATGAATTTATGGTACTTATCATTAATGTGACCTAGCCTACAATGCCATAGGTAGATATCAAAGATGTTATCTAATCTAGGGCATTTTTTTAGAAATATACATTATACTCACAGGCTGTGATAAAACATAGATTCTGTTCCTTTATTATCCTTGCATTATCATAACATCATTTATAATGATATCATAATAATCTTTTTTTATTGAGAAATAATAACCATCTTTGGCCAAAAGGCCAATAGAGATTATATTCATCAGAAAAGAAGAATAATAATGATATTTATCTAAAGAAATGATATTATCATTGAAGATAAGCTGAACTCTTCCCATAGTTAGAATTGAAATAGATCTTCTATCTCCAACATTCAGGAATTGCTCGTTATTTTTAAGTTTTCTACTAACTTAAAGTCCTTGTAATGAATTATAAATATGAATTAGACTTTCGGTATCCAATACCCAAGTAGTAATATCACAAATAGAGAAATTATAAGGTGTTATCATATAACATCCTTAATCAGTAAGCCCTTGCTCTTTTCTCCTATTTAGCCTGTTGGGATCACGAAAAGTAAGGTGCTGAGGATAGTTCCTCTTCCAGTGTCCCTGCTTTTTATGGTAGAAACACTCTGCCTGATCAAGGTTAGTCTTGGACCTTTTGTTTAGACTAGGCATGGAAGCTCCAGTACAAACCTCTTCATGCTGCTGAACAATGTTCAACTTTCGATACTTATTATCAAAGTTAGATCCCACGAGTATATTACTATCCTATAGTAAATGGAACAACTAGGGTTTAGCCTTAACTGCACAAGAAAGAACCAAAAGATTAATTAGTAAATGATTTATCAAACTTAAAGATTTAGACTTTAACCAAAAGGTTCTTCCATTATTTTATTCAAATTGATAGCCTCTACCTCCAATTCAAGAAATTATCTTAATTCCTTAGTGAGTATTAGAATCCACACAGACTACATATGGGCCCGAAGAAAGCTCTGGCTAACCTGTATACATCTATGGATCGGTTCTTAATCAACTATTTCTCCAAATAATTTTTAGTATTAAATTTTGCCCCATGTATCTTTTTAGTAGGCTAGGGCCTCCACTGAATGTCCCGATTAGGTCCAACCATTAACATGATTGAGTTCGATGCATCAAATAAATGATTATCAGGCCTGAGGAAAGCTCTGACTAACCTGATCGCTATTCAGAGAGTGCAACCTAATCATCATATGATGAATGATAATTTCAATATTTTGATGAACACTAAGTGTAAGGCACCTCCAATATCCATCCAGACTAGTTGATTCATTAGCATCCATCTTAATGGGATGCTATGATCTAGTTATCATCATAACTATTTTATTTTTAAGGACCTAATAATTTTAGAGGATTTAATTGATTTGATTTAAAAAAGAAAGAAGGTCAAATGAACCAGCTTGTTATAATCCTCCTACTGGGTTCACCAAGTTAGATTAAGGGAGACCATTATTAGGCTGGTCTAGGAGCACCTAAATCAGTCACACTGATTTACCTAGCTAACATGGGTCAGTTCAAATTATCAAGTGATTTAATTAAAATATAATTTCACCAAGAAGACCAGGTAAGTGAGATTGATGGGAGGGTCTGCCAAAACTTGCTTTAGACACCATCAGAATGTAAGCGCATCAACCAGCATCACACCAATTGATGTTCCATGAGATCACTCGAATGCCAATCATCCTTGGCATCACAAGTCTCGATACCATGTTGCGGAAGCCTCTGATCTTTAGCACGGACCTAAAAGAACCTATGACGTTCCCCATGGGCAGCAAACATCGATCCTCCACCTGGATCTATGATGGGGTGCCTCCCTCCTTGGGCTTGAGGGAGATGGCCTCCCTCTCTAGGATTTCTTCAAGAATTCTGAGATGGCAACTCTAGAGAGAAGAGAAGAAGAAAGAGTTGAGAAAGAAAAGATCTGTATTCCATAGCCTTTATGAAACCGTAATACAACCTATGTATTTATACATAGTCATTAGGCCATCAAAAAACTTCCTGACTAATCCAATACATGAAAGCACTCATTGAGCCCATGTACACCCATGTCTTCCATGCTCTCATCCTTTGGATCTAAACCCAATCCATACATAAATTAGCCCCCTTAAGACCTCTTAAACCAGGCCTTAAGATCCATAGGATAAGTCCCTATCCTAGTCCAAATAGAACCCACGTGTAACTCTGCCCACAGACTGAGCTGGCTTAGTCTCTAAGCTGGCTTAGTCTTAGCACTGAGTCGGCTAACCTGAGACTGGGTCGGCTCAGTTAGACTGAGCCGACCCAGTTTCTGTGCTGTGCCTGCATTTCCAAATGCGACCTTCTATCTATCCTATGCTCTGATACTTAGCTGATCCAATTTTGGACTGAGCCGACTAACCTATAGAAAGCTCCTTTTTTGTAGTCTTTAATCTCCCAACTTTAGTTCCTCGCTCTACCTTGTGTTCTAGGTTTTCGAAGCTCCGACCAAGCCCCTCAAGATTCTGAACATCCAGACCTCGAGCCCATAGAGGGCTATGCACCACCACCACCCTAGCACCACTCCTATCCTAGTCTCCACCTATGGCCTTCCATGGCTTGAGAGCACCATAAATTCTTATAAACTCCACCTTGGTGCTCCAAAGCCTTGGCAAACCCTTGTTAATGCCTTCCTGCACAATACCGCTATTCCTGCACACCCTGACAGCCCCTTGTGCAATCATCACCTCCATCAATTCTCTTTAGCTGTTGTGCACCCTTAAGGCCCTTTGGGATGACTGCCTCTACCACTGAAGACCTTGGCTTGCTCCTCTGCACCACCCTAGAATTATGGATCCCTTCTGCTTAGCAGCTGCATCACCTTTCTTGGACTTTCCATGAGAATTCACAACATTCCTGTACTGGCAATCACTGCAAACCTTGCCATGGTCTCTTCAAAACTTTGCCTATCCACCTACACACGCCGCTCCACCTAGAACTTTGCATCACTGGTGCCGGTGCTAGGATATCGATCCTCCCGTATCACTCTGCTCTGAGCTCATGTCAAATTCCTCTTCAATGATGAAGCCACCTCTACCAGATGCTCCATCTGATGCCGTAGAAGTCGACTCTATCATCGAGTTCCTCAAGGTCAACCACTCAATGTTGTACTGCTGAGCCTACCGCTACACCTCGAACAACATCACTGCCCCTTCGAACCCTCTGCACTCCGTGGATTCCTTTGAAGCCATCTCGAATATCTCTGCAACCCGTGGGCACCTTTGAAACTCAAGAGCTCATCCAACTCTTCTGAATCTAGCAACCGAACCCTAAAAATTCCACCTAAGTCCTTCTCTTCTGCCCCTACACCAGCCATCACTTCAGTTGCACCTAGAGAACCATCCTCTATCTGAATCATGACTCTCCCTGGTGCTCCTACAGAAGAAATCTAATCCATGATACTTTTGGCTACTTGATACCTCTGACACTCCCTGAGACCTCCTAGCTCTCCCTGAGACCTGCACCTGATCTTCCTGAGATGCCCCTAACACCACTTGTTGAGTTACCTCTCTCGGCTGCTGCACCATCGAGCCTTTCTCAGCCCTATGCCTCTGGGATAGCACTCCTGCAGCACTCCAGCATTCCCTGACTCAACTCTATGCTGCTCTACAGCCTCTTAGCCCTAACCTATTGGACCTCCATGGATCATCCATCTCCATCATCCTTAAGGCTTTGCAAATCCATGCTCTGGTTGAACTACTGAATGCACCCACAACTACTTCCTTGCCTTCCTGACACCGAAGGATGAATAGTCGCTTCTTCAGCCTTCCTTCGACTATTATCCCTTGGAAACCTCTCTTCAATAGTCCTACACTATTCATCTTTCTAGAGAATCTTGATGTTCTCTAATGAGATAGCTCCCTCGACTGTTGCATCATCGAGCCTCTCTCAGCCCCACATCTTTAGAAAAATGCCACTACAGCACTCCAGCGCTCCCTACCTATCACATAATTGTCATACACCCCAACCTTACCACCAAGATCGATTAGAAATTTATGCACCAAATCCTTCTACCCTAAGAAAATCCATTCTCATTAATCCTCTCAACCTCCACCTTCAACCCGCTGCTCTCGGTTGGCCAAACCACAACAACAACAAAAATAGAGTTGAGACATACCATGAAATTTTTGTGCAGATTTTTGATTTCATTTTGTATGACTTCTTCTTTCCTTTCATGCACCATCAGGCTCTGATACCAAATATAAGCGCACCAATCGACATCATCTCTCCCTGATACTAATTGATGTATCATGATATTGCTCGAATGCCAATCATCCTTAGCATCACAAGCCTTAATACTATGCTATGGAAGCCCCTGATCTTTAGCACGGACCTAAAAAAACCTGTGATGTTCTCTATGGGCAGCAAACCATCGATCCTTCACCTGGATCTCTGATGGGGCACCTCCCTCCTTGGGCTTAAGGAAGATGCCTCCCCTCTCTATGGCTTCTTCAAGAACCCTGGGGTGGCAACTCTAGAGAGAAAAGAAGAAGAGAGAGTTGAGGAGGAAAAGATTTGTATTCCATAGTCTTTATGAATTCTAATACAACCTATGTATTTATACATAGCCATTGGCCCAATCAAAAAACTCCTCAGCTAATCCAATACATGAAAGCACTCACTGAGCCCATGTACACCCATGTCTTCCATGCTCTCATCCCTTGGATCTAAACCCAATCCATACATGAATTAGCCTCTTTATGACCTCTTAAACCAGACCTTAAGATCCTTAGGATAAGTCCCTATCCTAGCCCAAACAGAACCCACACGTAACTCTGCCCGTAGACTGAATCAGCTTAGTCTCAGCATTGAGTTAGCTAAGTTGAGACTAGGTTGGCACAGTTTTAGACTGAGCTGGCCTAATTTTTGGCTCAGTTTTAGACTGAGCCGGCCTAATTTTTGTGTCATGCTTGCAGTCTCGAATGCGACTTTCTATCTATCCTATGCTTTGAGACTTAGTCGACCTAGTTTTGGACTGAGCCGGCTAACCTATAGAAAGCTCCTTTTCTGTAGTCTTCAATCTCCCAACTTTGGTTCCTCACTCTATCTTATGTCCTAGGTTTTTCAAGCTCCAACCAAGCCCCTCAAGGTTTCGAACACCCAGACCTCGAGTTTGTGGAAGGCTATGCACCACCTCCACCCTAGGACCACTCCTGTCCTGATCTCCACCGTGGCCTCTTAAGGCTTGGGAGCATTATAAATCCTCACACAAAATGGCTAGGCAAGTGGACTGCTAATTAAAAACCACCAATATAAATTGCTAGACTTACCTTAGACACTAATTGATTAATTAGTTTTGATTGGATCAACCTAACAGTTCATGCAAGATTGCATAGCCAAGAATCAAGTCCATCTTGGTTCTCGTTAAAGATATGGACTTGACCAACTACTGTGAGCTCAAAAGTAGTGCTCCCAAGTCTTGAGAATATAAGAAGACAGATCATGAAAAGATAGAAGCTAGCCAGAAGAGAAATTAACCCGGGTAGCAAAGTTCAAAAAACTAGGCTGGTTCATCCTGAGACTGAGCCAGCTAAGTTGGAAACTAGGTCGGCTAAGTCCAGGACTAGGTCAGCTATGTCTCTAAGAAAAATTTAGATAGAAAGTAGCATTTTTGGACTATTAGTATGGTACACAATTGGATCGACTCAGTCTTAGACTGAGCCGATCTAGTCGTGGGTTAGCCGACCCAGTCTGAAACTAGGTTGACTTAGTTTTTATGGGTTTGTTTTGTGTACGTAGATTGTTTGAGTTTTGGAGAGTTTTTCTATAAGCATGGAGTTTGACCCTTTTATAAAGTATAAATACTCGAAATAGGTCAAGGTTATATATGATGCTGAATTTATTGAATAAAGCTCTTTTCTTCCGAAAAACTCTTATGCTCTCTATCTCTCTTTTCTCTTTGAATCCATTATTTTGCTGCCACGTTGATCCTAGGAGATCATTCCTTATTACTTGGCTAATCATCAGTGGCCACGTCGGTCCAGGAGAGGATAGATTATCCTAATAATTGGTATCAGAGTGGTGTTGCATGGAAGAAAGGAAGACACTTAGGGTTACTACATCCAGGATCTGTTGCACTAAGTTTTATCCAAAATCTTCTTATTTTTTCATTATTTATATCTAAATTAAGATAGAGATTGGTTACACGGAGGGACGGTGATACAGACCATTGAAAAGAAGATTTAGGATATTTAGATCTTCTTTGAAGGATAGTGTTACTGGTGTGTGATCGAGGAAGGGTGTTAAGGATCTGTTCTTGACTTGTTAGAAGTCATGGGATCGAGTGGATTCAAGATGAATTTCAAGAAGTTTGATGGCAAGAAAAACTTTATCCTATGATAGCAAAGGATAAAGAACTTGTTGGTTCAGCAAAGGATCTATAAGTGTTGATATGAGAAAGGCAAGAAAAGATTAGTGCTGAGGATTGAAAAGAGTTAGAGAAAATTGCTTTCAGCACAATCTAGATGTGCTTGGTTGATCAAATTTTGTATGAGATTTACATAGAGACTATGGTAAACAAGCTCTGGATGAGATTAGAGAACACATACATGGGGAAGAACATGATGAACAAGCTATGGTTGAAGAAACAGTTGTATAGTTTGAGGATGCCTGAAGGTAGAAATCTTGTTGCACATATCCAAAGGTTCAATTAGATGTGTTCTGAGGTGATGAGTATGGATGTGAAGATCGACGAGGAGGATCGGATGTTGCTACTATTATGTTCTCTCCCAGGCTCGTATGATGGTCTCATAACAACTTTAGTTTATGGGAAGGAGATCCTAAACTATGAAGAGATTGTTGGTGTGCTCAGATCAAATGAGCAAAGGGAGAAGATCTACAAGGAAGACCCTAAGTCTGAGATCTTGGCTGTGAATGAAAGATAGAAAAGATCAAAGGAAAAGGCAAGAGAAAAATCCAAGGGTAGGTTGAAGTCTCGGGATCAAAGAAAGACATTGAAATATTATAAATATCATTAGCCTGGATACCTAAGGAGAGATTGTCCCCTGTTAAGATCAAAAAAAGAGAAGGCCAGTAAGAAAGATGATACAGCTTCTATGAGCAGTGGAGAAGACTTGTTAGTTGTATTAGATGGATCCATAGAGTGCGATACTATATGAATATTGGATTCAGTATGCTCTCACCACTATACTTCTCATCGAAAGTGGTTTGCTACATACTAGAAGGCTGATGATGGAAGTGTTAATCTTGGAGATGATCATCCGTACAAAGTAGATAGAGTTGGCTCTATCAAGGTGAGGATGTACGATGGGATTATTCATACAATATCAAATATCAGGCATGTACTAGAGTTGAAAAAGAATTTGATTTCTTTGGGCTACATGAAGGAGTAGGGTTATGCTTTTAGTAGCCAAGCTGGGAGTGGATGTCTGAAAATTTTTAAGAAAACTTTGGTGGTGATGAGAGGTAGAAGACTGAGCAGTAATTTTTACAGAATGAAAGACCCAGTGGTAAATGATAGTGTAGAGATGCTAGCAGTGGCACAGGAAGAGCAGATTTTATATCGACCGTGGCACTATCGGATGGATCATATGAGTGACCGTGGGCACACTGAACTTAGCAGAAAAGGTATGATCCTAGTCCTGAAGAAGGAGGGCACAGATTTGTATGAGTCATGTATCTTTGGCAAACAATATAGGATAAAGTTTGTTAGAAGTACCAGTAGTGAAGGAGTGCTGGATTTAGTGCACTCAGATGTGTAGGGATTAGCTCTTGTATCAGCTAGAGATAGGGTAAGGTATTTTGTCACTCTCATTGATGATTTCTCAAGGAAGGTGTGGGTTTATCTGATTAGAGAAAAATCAGAGGTGTTTGCTCAGTTCAGAGCTTGGAGAGTTGAAGTAGAGGAGTCAGGGAGATAGGTGAAGTGTTTGAGGTCGGACAATGGAGGGAAGTATACTAGCATGGAGTTCAGGTGGTACTATGAGAAAAATGGAATCAAACGCCATTACACAGTGAAGATAACTCCCCAGTAGAATGGTGTCGTGGAGAAAATGAATCGAACATTGATTGAGAAGGAATAGAGTTTGAGGCTGCAGACATTACTTCCAAAATTTTTTTGGGGTAATGCCTTAACTTTTTCTTATTTTCTTGTGAGCAGGTCTCCACATCGTAAGCTTAACGGATGCATTACAGAGGAGGTCTGGAGTATCTCT
>QRFJ01002264.1:85373-180084 GCA_006176705.1 Cocos nucifera | reverse complement strand
TGTAGAGATATTCAAAGCAATGCTCGTAGCGAAAGGGTATAGCAGCGCGAAGACATTGACTATCAGGATACTTTTTCGTTAGTGGCCATGCTTAAATTCATCCGTATATTACTTACCATTGTAGCCTATTTTGATTATGAAACATGATAGATGGATCTGAAAATAGCATTCTTAAATGCATATCTTGAGGAAGATATCTATATAGAATAGCCACTTGATTTTACATCCAGTGATGGTGATCACAAAGTATGCAAGCTACAAAGATCCATATATGGACTTAAGCAAGCATCTTGAAGCTGGACTGCTCGTTTTAATGATGTGATCAAATTATTTGATTTTATCAAAAATGAGGAGGAGCCATGTGTGTTCAAAAAGGTCAGTGGAAGCGCTATTATCTTCCTCGTATTGTACATGGATGACATACTTTTAATTGAAAATGATATTCTCATGCTGACTATAATCAAAATATGGTTATTAAAGGAGTTCTCTATGAAAGATCTAGGAGAAGCATCCTTAATATTAGGTATAAAGGTCTATAGGGATAGACCAAATAGGATGCTTGGACTTTCACGTAAGATATACATAGAGGAGGTGCTAAAGAGGTTTAGCATAAAAAACTCCAAAAGGGGTCTAGTACCTTTTAGATATGGCATTCATCTCTCCAAGAAGATGTGCCCTAGCACACCTGAGGAGATTCAATGCATGAGCAAGATCTCTTATGCTTCGGCAATAGGAAGCCTCATGTATGCTATGTTATGTACATGACCTAATATAACCCATGCTGTGAGTGTCATGGTAGGTATCAGTCGAATCCAGGCGAAGAGCACTAGACTTCTGTAAAGTGTATGCTTAAGTACTTGAGAAGGACTAAGGATATATTTTTAGTCTTTTGGAATGGAGATCTCCAGGTTCAGGGATATATAGACTCGAACTTTATGTCCGACATAGATGATCGAAAGTCAATATCTGGGAGTCTGTTTATATGCAATGGTGGAGCTGTCAGCTGAAAGAGTTCCAAGCAGACAGTGATTGCAGACTCCAAAATGGAAGTAGAATACATTGCTACGTTGGAAACTGCAAAGGAGGCATTCTGGTATAAGAAGTTCATCGTAAAGCTCGGAATGATGCCATCAGATGTCGTTTCTTTATACTATGATAATAATGATACCATAGCCCTAGCTAAGGAGCCATGATCTCACAAAAAATTCAAGCACATCGAGCGGCGATTCCACCTCATCCGTGATTACCTCGAGAAGGGATATATTGAGGTTAAGAGAGTCGATACCGCAAACAATGCAGCAGATCCACTTACGAAGCCGTTGGGATAATAGAAGATCGAAGTCTACTTAGAGAAGATGGGACTCAGATTTGTAGCCAATTGACTTTAGGTCAACTAGGAGTTTGTTAAATGTATGCCCTATAAGTCAGATTGGCTGACACTTATAATATACTTTTAAGGATATTTTATAATTTTGATTATAAACTAATAAAAGGATTATTCTTCTATCATATTGTGTACATAGTATCTGTGATACATCCTTTGAGTTAATGGACTTGATAATTCATATTTTCAAGAGTTGAAAATTTAAGACATGGATTTTCATAATTAACTCATAAACTACTTCCGATCGTAGGATCATCATGAGGATGGTGATTGATCCGAAAGATCAATGTACGATCACTTTCTTAGGATAGATGAGTCTTGAGTCTAAGGTGTAGAGACACCATAGCAAAAGTACAGATATTCATTGTGAATGAGAGTACTGAGTGTGACCACCTTGAGCAGTCGTAAGGAAGTCTATCTTCTCGTCGATGACTGACTTGATGCTGTAGTTTTGTATCTAGTTCTTAGACCTGAGGCGCATCGATAGTTCACCTTGTGTGTGTTATAGTTTGACTACACCATAACTCGATATCCTAGCCATTTGGAATCCTGAGGTGTCTGTTGGCTATAGCATATTTATTGTAGGAACTAGATTGCATCAAGATAGGATCTATCAACCTCAGTAGAAGAGGAGAAGTCTTATGATGATCGTAAGTTTGAGTCTTTAAGACAATGGCCATGGCTGAATGAAATAATAGAAAAAAAAATTTTATTAGGATTTCATGTCGAACTTGAATCGAATGATTAACTCATATAATGGATATTGGGTTTGATGAGTTCACCTTAATCTTAATCATGTCAGAACTCAAGATAAAAGAACCCAATCACATAGGTAGCTATATTGAGATGTTCACTTTTAGTTCTGATAGATTGCCACTATATACCGCTAGGTATCACTGATGGATTTTGGGAGCACTTAGAATAATTTTGATGATCGATCATTCTAATTGTATGAATCAAAAAAATTCTGGTCCATCAAAAGGAGTTTTAATGATGTCAATGATGGAGATTATGATATGTTTCATTATCATATGGAACTGAATCTAATTGAATCACACAAATAAGGGTTTGAGTCTAGTTGTTATTAATTGGACTAACCTAGTTCAATTGATTTGGATTAGATCTAATTAGGTTCAAGAAAATCGTGCTAGCATATGATTGAGCCTAACATTCTTCTTCTGTAATCTTTTTGGTTCATCTTGATTAAGCTAAATTTGATTTAGCTCATCTGGGGACCTTGGGAAGGTTTCTCTCAGTCTGACTGGAGCTTGTCCAGCTTAGAAAAAAATTATCTTAATTTATTAGATAACACCTGCCAATTTCTGTCGTCTGCCATTTTTCTATTTCGGACATCGATCAATAGTTGACCCTAGAACATTGGACTGAAGGCCACTTGTCATATGACCATTAGAGAGTATTTGGGGCATCCACCTACTAAATGTGCACCTAGAGTGGGCGCACATTCAACTTAGGCATGCACCCATGGGATAAGAGGGAGGGGTTCCATACAGATGAGACTCCAAGATTACTTGATAGCTTCTAACTCTTTGGCGCCAACATCACTGGGCTTATCCAGTGTTGGCACCAACAATAGGAGACTTTGAGGGGTCTCTTATCTAATATGATCAGATGACATCATCCCACCAATCAGATTTAGATCTAATTGATTAAAGGCCTCTCATTGGTCGGGATGATGTCATCCTACATGGCATAGCAGGATCTATTTAAACCCTGTCTGCGCTAGGGTTCTAATGCTTGCACCAAAAGGAGCCATACGCTACTGAAATAAAATCCTTTCCATGTCCCCTTTGGTCCTCTCTCTCCCCTCTCCACGCCTAAGGAATTGGCATAAATCCAAAAGCAATTCAAGAAAGATAGGCACCCAGATCAGGAAGAAGGCAGCACTATTTTAAGAGATGACTGCTGCTTCTTCAGAAGAAGTTTTTTGAAGAAGATTTATATCAGATCTAGATTTGATCTTTGGAGCTATTATTTAAAAGGAAAAGACCTCCAGATCCTACCCAAGTGGACTCCGGTAGAGGCTAGGCGCATGCGTAGCTCAATCTAGAATCTCAAGAGTGTCAGGATCATCATCAGGGTAATCAGATTATCCTAATCAGATACTTTAGATGTTCCATATTTTAGATTTAATTTTTATTTTAATATCAGATCACCTTGATTAGATCTGAGTACTCTTAGATCTGATTAGATCATAAATTTTTTTTTGAAAAATCTACCTTAGATCTAATCAGATCTGGACGATCCTATGGCGGAAAATAAAATTTTTCTTCAAATAAATGTATCCATACTTGGATAGATCATCTGTGAAAGTGATGACGTAGAAATATCTATCTCTAACACTTGTACTCATAGGTCCATATACATTAGTATGTACTAGATGTAAGAGCTCGGTGGCTCTTTCATCTTTTTCAGTAAAAGATGATTTGATCATTTTTTCAAGAAGATAAGACTCATAGATTGAAAGTAATTCACAATCACTAATCTCAAGGATTTTTTCTTGTGTCAAACTATTTATCCTATTCTTGTTAATGTGACCTAGCCTATGGTGCCATAGATAGATATCAGAGACATTATCTAATCTACGATATTTTTTAGAAGTGTATATTACACTCACAAACTATGATAAAATATAAATACTATTTTTTTATTATTCTTGCATTATCATAATATTATTCATAATGATATCATAATAATCTTTTTTATTGATAAATGATAACCATCTTTGGCCAAAAGGCCAATAGAGATTATATTCATCAGAAAAGAAGGACAATAATGATATTCATTTAAAAAAATGATATTAGTATTAAAAATAAGTTGAACTATTTCTATAGCTAAAATTGGAATAAATCTTTCATCTCCAACATTCAAGAATCGCTCATTATTTTTAAAATTTCTACTAATTTGAAGTTCTTACATCGTATTGCAAATATGGATGGAACTTTCAGTATCCAATATCCAGATAGTAGTATTACAAATAGAAAAATTATAAGATATTATCATATAACATTCTTGATCAGCAACTCCTTATTCTTTTCTCTTATTCAGCTTATTGGGATCATGGAAAGCAAGATACTGAGAACAGTTCCTCTTTCAATGCCCCTACTCCTTACAGTAGAAGCACTATGCCTGATTTAGATTAATCTTGGACCTTTTATTTAAACTGGACATAGAGGTTCCAGCACGAACCACTTCATGCTGCTGAACAACATTCAACTTTCGATACTTATTATCGAAGTTAGGTCCCATAAGTGTATCACTATCTAACAATGAATGGAGCAACTATGGTTTGGATTTAACTACATAAAAGAGAACTAAAAGCCTAATTAGTAAATAATTTATTAATTCTTAAGATTTGGACTTTAATCAAAAGATTCTTCCATTATTTTATTCGAATTGATAGCCTCTACCTCCAATTCGAAGATTTATCCTAATTTTTTAGTGGATACTAAAATCTACATAGACTGCACATAAGTCTAATTATGTTGGTCAAACCATGTACATCTAAGAATAGGTTTATAATCAATTATTTCTCTAAATAAGTTTTAGTAATTTAATTTTTTCTTAGGCATCTTTTCAGTAGGCTAGGGCCTCCACTGAAAGTTTTGGTTAGGTCCAACCATTAACATGATCATACTTGGTCTATCTAACTAATGAATGATTAAGCTCAACTATAGTTGATCGACCTAACTACCATTTAGAGAGACGTGGCTAGAAAATCATATTATGAATGATAATTTCATTAGCCGATAAGCACCAGGCCTTTGAGTCTTTAATGATTATCCAATTAATGGATCCATTATCACTCACTTAATGAGAGGCTATGATCTAGTTATCACCATAACTATTTTATTTTTAAGAATCTAATAATTTTAGAAGATTTAATTAATTTAGAAAATAGAGTCAGATGAACCAACTAATCATGATCCTCCCATTGACTTCATCAAGTTAGATTAAGAAAGATCATTAATAGGTTGGTCTAGGAGCACCTAAATCAGTCACACTGATTTACCTAACTGACATAAGTTAGCTTGAATTATCAATTGATCTAATTAAAATATAATTTCACCAAGAAGGCCAAGTAAGTAAGATCAGTGGAAGGGTCTACTAAAGCTTACCTTAGACGGCATCAGAAATGGTCAGATAAGTGGGGTGCCAATTAAAAATCAATAGTGTGAATTGCTAGACTTACCTTAGATACCAACTAGTTAATTAGTTTTGATTGGATCAACCTAACAGTTCATGCTAGACCGTGTAGCCGAGAATCAAGTCCATCTTGGTTCTTATTAAAGACATGCATTTGACCAACTATAACTATTATAATTGATCTAGAGAATTCTTGACCTAATCTATAAGAATTATTGATTAGATTTAGTCAATTCTCTAATTAAGTCCATTCTTTAATCTAACCTTAGGTCTAACCCAATTAATGGACCTAATTTCTACTAACCCATTAATTCTAGTATGATGATCTGTGTCTTAGGATCTTCAATTCACAATCTTAGATTCTAAACAAATAATTTCTTAATTCTTAATTAAGTTTTGGACTGAGGGTTAAGGTTTGGCATTTTAAAAATAATTTTTATATTTGTAAAATACTTTTACAATATGATTTTACCAACCAAGTTGCATGTTTGATTTATAATCAATATGCAAATCAAAAATAAACATGAATCTATTTTATATCTAATCTAAACATATTCATGTAATTCAAGATTAAAATAATTTCAATATTAATCTATCATAAATCATCTTAGATCAAATTTAACATATTTATGATGATAAAAATTAGATTGAAATACTTTCAATCAAATTATACAATTCCTTATATATAATCTAAAATTTTATGATTAGGATTTTAGATCAGCATGTACTAGGATAATCTTTTCACTGCAAGAGATAAATCTTATAGTAGGACAATCTTATAAGATCAGTTTGTATAATCTAAAATATTAATTTTTAAATTTAAATAATTTTAAATCTAATTAATCATAATAATTTATGATTAACATTAGATCTACACAAACTAGAACAATCTTTATACTATAAGGGGCAAACCTTACAGCAGGACAACCTTATAAATCAGTTCGTACGATTTATTTTTAATTTTAGATTTAAATCATAGATTATAATTTAGATCTAATCTAAAAAAATAATCTAAACATGCATCACAAGTCATGTAATAAAGAATCTATGCTCTAATACCAATTGAAGGAAACGATCTAGGATTTCAAGGATCGATTTTGAAACTTTTTCAAAAATTAGATAGCAGAAGAAATAAATTAATCATATTAATTTATTTAAAATACATAAATGAGATTTAGATCTAGGATCCTATAATATAATTTAAGCATGCTATTAAATCTAAAAATAAAAATAATCAAAAGATGATGTTGATCATATCAACATCTAGGTAATTCTAAATCTGATCTAGATACATAAAGAAGATCATATCAACCTTATCTTTGCAAGATGAGTTCTCTAACTCATTGATCCAAGGCTAAGATCATCGCTCTAAGCCACACATGTATCCGACCTCTACAGGTTATCCACACAAGATCTAGATGAAAGATTCGAAGTTTAATGATAGAAAATCAATATAGCATGCTAGTACTGTGCTGATCCTTCTTTGATGGCTGATTTGGAATCTTCTTATTCAAATCTTGGACTCTTCAACTTTAGAAGGAATGAAAGAGACTTATGAAGAAGTGACACCTCTCAAAAATCATAAAAAGTGGAGGAAGGGATCAAGAAAAAACCCTAGAGAAGAACCCTTTCTTCTCCCTTCTTTTTCTCTCACCTGGACCCAATGGTTTGTGTCTCAATGAAGCACCACGCTTAGATCTTCTTTGCATCCAAGATTTCCATGTACCAAACCTCTCTCTTGGATCTAAAACTTGTAGAAAACTCATGCCCTAACTCTCTTTAAATAGAGAGTTATGATAGAATCCTTATCTAGGTCAAATACCTAGAAAGGTAGATCCAATTTGAGCAAGGATTGGAGCCCCCAACTCTTGGGTGTCCCCTCCTTATTTTTTTTCATGGACTCTAGAGAATATCTGAAAATAAGTTTTCTATTTCTCATAAAAAATTAGAGAAAAATTAGATGGTTTGGTGTTCAAAGAAATAAGGAAAGATGATGTGTCAAACTTTATCCAATAGAGACCTAGGTCAAAATAACTTATATATTTTGACCTATTTCATAACTAATTTCCTTCTAAAATAATGGAATACATAAAAAGGGCATGGATACTCTCTAGAAGTAAAATATTTCATAAAAATTCTAAGAAAATTGATCTGAGGGGGAATGGAAAGCAAGATGGCACAAGAAGGAGAAATCCTAGTCACACTAGGACTTCTAGTTTTGACTTAGTCCAACTTATTATTTGGATCCAATTAAATCAAAACTAATGCAACCCAATTAAAGATGATCTTAGTCTATCTAAGAGTCTAATTAAATTAGATTAAATTTAATTTAAATTTAATTTAATTTCTAATTAAATTAGAAATTGGGGCATACAAGTCCTAATTGAACAGAAACTTATTCTTCCTTACAATTGGCTCATTCAATAAACCAATTGAACTTGATCTAATCAAGCTCGAACTAAATTTAATTAAATTATATTTAATTAAACTTAATCTTAGTTCTCTGATTTAATCAAATTAAGTCAATTAGCAATCCAATTGCTAATCGATCCTCCTATAATACTTGTACTAGGTCAAACATCAATCATATTCATTATTTGATCTAAGAATGAATCTAAATCGTTGATCAACCATCTGATCAGATTGAGATTTTTTATGTATGTGACTCCATAGGTTTGAATCTAAGTTGGTAGTATAGAAATAAATTTATGTACCAATCGAAGTGACCATCTAGCAATGATACCCGATGGCCAGATAGGTCGAATGTGTAAAGCAACACTCTTAGAACCCATGTGGATATAGTTTTCATATAATTCATCCTCTTGATCTTAATGCTCATAGAATGACTTAGAGTTTAATTGTCAACCCTGATTAGGTCATCCACATTATATTTCAAAATATCAAATTCATCTCATAGATTATCCTAGCCAAGATTTTATTAAATTAAAATATAGTGATGCATTTTCTCTAATCTCTTGGAGTAGATAATCCCATCTTGATCACTCACCGACTTTGCAAGTACTTGACTATGCCCAAAAATCTTTTTTAACTAAATTAAAAATTTAGGTAGTCTAGCAGCAAAGCATAGTGAGTTGCTTGCAAGCCACCATGGTGATCTTAGGTCTAAGAGACATTTATACCCATATTCCATCAGAGCAATTCTCGATAGCAGAATGCTCTAGAGTTGGTCACGTTTAGTGATGATGTACCCTTACATCTCATCTGTATGACATACCAGTATCTCCACACTCCTTGGTTAAGAGAATAATTAACTTATATGGCATACAACGATCTATACTCGATAAATATTGTCGTCCTAATTAAGAATGTATCATTTGATCATGAATAGTTTAAGGACTAATCAATAAATCTTCTCTTTATCGAAGTTAGATAGTCCTAAGGACTTCATCACAATAAAAAGAGTTCATTAAAAGATGCAATCTTTGTGATGAAAATGCCAAAATGATATTTTATTCAATAAATCATTTATAAGTACAAAGTAGCACAATCATCAATAGGATGACGATTGATTTTGGGATATAATTTCCAACAGAAATAAGGATTGATCCAAGCTTAGAGTTGGATGTTGTATTGGTCTAATTGGTGAGCGATGAATAAAACCAATCAGGGTTGATTGTCAGCTCGAAAAAATAATCATTGTAAAGGTTGTAGTTGATAAGCCTAGGTCAAAACCAACTAGGTGTGAGCTCAGGTATGGTGCTCTCAAGCCTTGAAAGCAGATGGAGAGAGAACAAGAAGTAAATAGAACCAACCATCAAAGAACTTCAGCTAATGCTTTAGTCGAGTCAGCCTAAATTCTGAGAGAGCCAGCTCGAGCAGAAGTCCAGAAAGCTTATCAGGCTGACACACTAAAAAGATAGGCTCGGTTCCTGTCAGAGTCAGCCCAAGTAGAAGTCGAGTTGGCTCAGACCCTAAGATAGCTGGCTTGAGCAATAGAGTAGAGAGTAGTAATTTGGACTCTTGCAGGAGACATCATAGTCGAGCCAACCAGACTACTGATCGAGCTGGCTCGAGCAGCAAACATAATAGTACATGGGTTCTATTTTGGCCTACGATTAGGTTTAATCCTAGGGACTTAGGTACTTGGTTTGTGAGGTCCTAAGGTACTAACCTATGGATTGGACTAGGGATTAGTCTAATGGGTGTGTGCATTTGAGATATAAGTGTACATGGGCTTAGGGAGTGCATCACATTAGGTTAGCTAAGAGAGTTTTTTTGGGTTGGATCAATTTGACTAGGCGCGCGCGTACACGCACACACACACACACACACTCTGTATTGAGTTTGTAAATTAACATGAATAAAATACAAGCCCTTTTCTTCTTGAAAATTCTCTCTTCCTCTCTCGTTCTCCTTCTCTTCTTCTTGCTCTAGGGTTGTCTAGGGTTTGATAGGATGTTCATCTATTTTTGCAGATCCTTGTTGCTATTTCTGCAATCATCAAGTAGTAAGGATAGTTCTCAATAGATTGGTATCAGAGCAGCCATCTTGAATAATAATTGATATTAGAGCCCTGGTGTTAGATCTGGTGGAGGAAAGATCAAAGTTTTGCCAGGATTATGGTAAGGTACTGAATAGATTTCTTTAAATATTATTTATTCTCTTTTGTATTTGGTTATTGGAAATCTATTTGGGAAGGCATCGAGTACCATCAAGATAGACTTTAGAAAGTTCAATGGCAAGAAAAACTTCAGTCTTTGGCAGGAAAGGATGAAGAATCTACTGGTGCAGAATAGAATCTACAAGATCTTGACTCAGAAAAGACTGGAAAAGATTTCTATTGAATAATGGAAGGAACTTGAAGAGATAGCCTGCAACATGATTCGTATGTGCCTCATTGATGAAGTTTTACCAAAAATCAACATGAAAACCACACCGAATAGGCTTTGATAGAAATTGGAGAATATGTATATGGGTAAGAATATGACAAACAAACTATGGTAGAAGAAATAGCTATATAGTTTATGGATGCCCGAAGGAGGAGATCTAATTTTCTACATCCAGAAGTTCAATCAAGTTCACTCAAATGTTATAAGCCTTGATGTGAAGATTGATGAGGAGGATAGAGCTCTCTTGTTGTTGTGTTCATTGCCAGCAGCATATGATGGTTCATTACTTCTTTGGTGTATGGAAAGGAGATATTAAACTTTGAGAAAATGGTTGGAGTTCTTAGGTCTAACGAGCAGCGAGAGAGGTAGTTAAAGAAAATCCTAGTTCAGAGGTGATTTCTTTGAATGAGAGGCAAGAAAGGCCTAAGGGGAGGACTCGAGACAAATCTAAGGATAGATTAAAGTCTGAAGAAAATCAAAAAGATTTTAAATGCTATAAGTAACATCAACCTGATCATATCAGAAGAAATTGTCTACTTTTAAAGAATGAAAAGGGGAAGAGCACTTCTAAGGATGGATCGACCAGCAGAAGTGGTGCTTTATCATTTGAAGATAGTGGAGATGATATACTGATAGTATCATATGGAGTTATAGAGTATGATAGCTATTGGATACTAGATTCAGCATGTTTTCACCATTACGCTGCACATCGGGAGTGGTTCTTATCATACAAAAGATTCGATAGAGAAAGTGTTAGTCTTAGAGATGATCACTGATGTAAAGTTGCTCGTGTTGGTACAGTTAGAGTGAGGATGTATGATGGTGTCATACGAATACTTAATAATGTGAAGTATATACCAGAACTAAAGAAGAACTTGATATCCCTAGGTTATTTGGAAGGATAGGGATATAATTTCAGTTGTCAGTCAGGCAGTGGGTGTTTGAGGATTTTCAAGAGTTCATTGGTAGTGATGAAAGAAAGAAGACTGAGCAACATCCTATACAGGATGGAGGGCTCAGTGGTTATAGATAGTGTAGATGTGTCTGTAGCGGCATAGGAGAAATAGCTAATCTACAAGCTATGGCACTATCGTATGGGTTACTTAAGTAACAGGAGGCTCATAGAGTTAAATAGGAGAGATCTGATTTCAGCACTCAGAAAAGAAGAAGATGATCTATGTGAGCCTTGTATCCATGGCAAATAATATAAAATTATATTTATCAGTAGTATCAAGTAGAGTGAAGCTATTTTAGATCTAGTTCACTCGAACATATGGGGACCGACACCTATTGCATCTCGAGATGGAGTAAGATATTTTGTCACTTTATAGATAACCTCTTTAGAAAGGTATGAATATATCTAATCTAAAAAAATTAGATGCTTTTGCCTGGTTTAAAATCTGGAGAGCTAAGGTGGAGAAGGAGATAGGGCAACCAACGAAGTGTTTAAGATCTAATAATGAAGAAAAATACACCACCCTAGTGTTAGATATATGTGCCCTAGAAGCCAGAATTGGCTGACACTTGTAATACACGTCTAAGGGCAAAATTATAATTTTGACTAATATTAATAAAATGGGTTATTCTTTATCACATATGTGTATTAAGTGTCTATGATACATCCTTTGAGTTAATGGTAATGATAATTCATATTTTCAAGAGTTGAAAATTTAAGACATTAATAATCATTGTTAACTCATAAAATGCTCTCGATCATAGGATCATCACGAGGATGGTGATTGATCTGGAAGGTTGGTGTACAATCGCTTCTCTCTAGTAGATGAGTCTTGAGTCTACGGTGTGGAGACATCGGAGCGAGAGTACAGGTACTCGTTAAAGAACGAGGGCACTAAGCTTGACCACCTCGAGTAGTCATTAGGGAGTCTACCTTCTCGTCAATGACTGACTCGATGCTGCAGTAGTGTGTCTGGTTCTTTGATCTGAGGTGCATCGACAGTTCACCTTGAGGGTGTTATAGTTTGACTACACCATTACTCGATCTCCTAGCCATATGGAACCCTGAGGTGTATGTTGGCTATAGCATGTTCATTGTAGGAACTGGATGGCATCAAGATGGAATCTATCTACCTCGGTGGTAGAGGAGCAGCCCTATGATGATCATGAGAATCAAGTCCAGAAGCCCATGGCCATGGCAGAGTGAAATAATAGAAAGAGTTTCTATTTAGATTTTCACATCGGACTTGAATCGAATGATTACATCATATGACAGAAACTAGGGTTTGACGAGTTCACCTTAACCCTAATCTGATCGGAGCTCAAGATAGAAGAACTTAATCACACAGGTAGCTGCACCAAGAGGTTCACATTCAGCTCTGATGGGTTGCCACCATATACTGCTAGGTGTCACTGGTGGATTTTGGGAGCAATTAGAATGATTTAGATGATCGATCATTCTAGCTGTTCGAATCAGAAGAGTTTTGATCCATCGAAAGGAGTTTCGATGATGTCGATGATAGAGATCATGACATATCCCATTACCATACAGAACTGAACCTAACTGGGTCACACAAATAAGGGTTTGAATCTGGTGATCATCAATTGAACTGATCCAGTTCAATTGATCTGAATGAGATTCAATTAGGTTCAAGAAAATCGTGCTAGCACTCGATTGAACCTAACGTTCTTCTTTTGCTATCATAAATAAGTTGTCCTGTCTGAGCCAAAGGAGTTTGTGCTCAATCAGAGGCCTTCATATGGTCTGACTGGAGGTTATCCAAGTCAGAAAAGGTTGTCTTATTTTGTAAGACATTACCTACCATTTTTGGTCACCTGCCATTTCTTGTTCTTTGACTTTGGTCAAAAGTCTACCTTTGACTGGTCAAATGTTGACCATTGATACTTTGACTTTTGACCACATGTCACGCACCTATTGGAGAGCTGGTGGGGCTTGTCCCCCTACCAGAACCTGGCAAGGAGGAGGGCGCACGCCACCCTAGGCGTGTGCCCAAGTTGGAGGCGCCTAGGAGTCCCTGTTGGACAGGGACTCCATCTCCTTTTTGGATTCCAATTAGAGTTCTCCTAAGAACCAACTTTGACTGGTCTTAGGCACCCTCTAAGGAGGAATCCAGGGGACTCTATTCCCACCAATCAGATTTAGATCTGATTTCACAAAGAGTTGTGATTGGTTGGGAAGAAGAGAAGTTGGATCACAGCTTAGTCTATAAATAAGACCCTGCGCCCAACTCAGATTATGATTGAATCATAATTCCCCATGCCCCAAGGCTGCCTCTCCCCTCTTCCTCCATGCCAAACCACCTTCTCCCTCTCCTCTCCACGTCCAAAAGGGTTTTGGACCTTGGTTGGTGCAATCTAGATAAGAGAAAGGCGAGTAAAAGCTTGAAGGCTGCGCTGCTGCAAAGGACGACTGCTGATCTTCAAAAGGAGTTTTGAAGATCCTCCAGATCAGATCCAGATCTGATTTTTGGAGATGTGATAGAGAAGAAGAGGATCTCTAGATCTAGCCTGAGTGGATATCGGTAGAGGCCAGGCACTTGCGTGGCTAGATCCAGAACCTTCCGCTGCATACAGGATCATCAACGGGTAATAGGATTACCCATATCAAGGTAAGTTAAATCTGATTTAATTTATCTAATTTTATTTTGATTTCCAAAATAATAATAATTAGATCTAAAACATATCAAGATCTGATTGGGATCAAGAAAAAAATTTTTTGAAATATATCTCTTGATCTGATCAGACCTGAACGAACCTGGACCGAAAAATCAGGATTTCCCTTCAACTGGTATCAGAGCCAAGGTTCTAAAAGTGTTTAGATCTAATTTTAAATTTATTTTAATTAGAAAATAAATAATTTTAGATGTCACATGAGATGTGATCAGATCTAGAAATCAGAAAAAATTAAAATTAAATGATTAGGATCTAAGATTAGAAAATATGCATGACTAGTTCTAAAATAGAATAGTTCTATAGAATAGTCTTGCATGTTTTCAATTTAATTTGATTAAATCATATTTTAGATCTATTTATTTACTATTTTTTGATATTATAATGGTTATAATAACATCTAAAAAATAGCAAATAAAATTATTTAATTTTAAACATCATATGAGATATGATTGATGCATGTCTAGACTAGTTGTAGAATAGTTCTACATAATTATCTAGATTAGAATTTATTTTGATTAGATCAATTTAAATCTAATTTTTTAGATTATTATGAGATAATTTAGATCTGAAAAACATGCATGATTTGATACATGAGATGTATGCAAAATATGCCATGATTAGATCTAATTTATATATGAGATATATGATATAGATCTAAAACTGTTTTGTAGTATTGCATGTTCCTGATTAAGGCGTTCCTCTTGGCCGTCCGGTCATAAGAATGAAGAAGGGTTTAAAGGCCCTCTCTTTCCATTCGATGGGGTGTTCTTATGATGTGTAGGGGTGCTGCGTGTTCGTCCTTAATCAGAAATCCAAAACTTACTTTCTGCAAAACCCTAGATCCTGAAACCCTAGGATTTATTGTGCATATTTTATTTATGAACCCTACTTAATTAAAATTAAGATTATGGAATATTAATTAGGTCTAAAATTGAGAATTTTAGATCTAAGACATATTCATAATACTGGGTTCGGGCTTGGGTAGCTCAATTAGGTCTAAGCGGTTGATCAAACCGAATCAAGAGTTGGTTAGATGGGATCAACAATGCTTAAATTGACCAGCCTAATAGGATTAAGTCTGGGTCAAGATCGAGTCACGATCAAGCAAGACCTAATTAGGCTTAGAGGTTAGAGTCTGGATTGTAGGCTAACCCAATTGGTTCTGGCTCAACAATTTGGTGTCTAAGGTAAGTTTGGCACATACGACCGACTGATTTTTAATTGGAAGCTACTCGACCTGAATGCATTCTTGTACGAGTTAATGGCATATTCCTTCCACCGATCTCACTTACCTGGCCATATCTGTTGACACAGTTCTGATCTGAGGTGGTCAATAATCTGAGCTAACCCATGCCACTAGGTTAGTCATAATTGTTATGACTATGACAAGTCTAGTTTAATGAGATCCTGAATCAATTCTCCCTAAGAAAAGATTAAGTCTGAGGTCTTCCACCATTGTAGATGTGCGGGCCCTTCCCGAGGGTTGATTGTTCTCGACTGGATACAGTGGCTCAGTTGCACCGGAAGATGCAACCATGTCTATTAGGCATTGGATGCTATGGGCTGGAGGATGAGTTGGGCTCAATATTTTGGATACGGTGAGAGACTCAATTAGGAACCCAGTCTATGCAAATGGTGGGTCTGACTTAACTAAGGAGTGGATCAATATTCCGGATACGATGAGATTCATGAATTAGAGACCAAGTTTGGGTGCACCATGATTAGAGAATCATTGAACAAGAGTTGTTCACTCATTGGCTAACCCATCACCAATAACTGTTAGGTGAGGTGATGAGTCAGTTGGTGAGACCGCACCACCCACTAGAAATCATTAATCATGGAGATTTTCGCATCTCTACAGAGGGAGTGTAGGGATCCGAGAAAATAGTGGGAGCTAATTTGTTTAAAAATAAAATTCCTAAATAAATTGGTCAAGTCAAAATTACAATATCTAACTAGAATCTTTGACTCTCTACAGGAAAATGTCTGCGTCCAACCCATTGGCACGTATCCTGGACACACATAGACTGACTGGACCCAATTATAAAGATTGGCTCAGGAACTACAAAATAGTTTTGGGTTTCGAGAAGTTAACCCATGTACTAGGATCCAAGGACCCTCCCACCTTACCAGCCCGTCCATCTATTGAACAGAGAGCGTCTCTGAAAAAATGGATAGACGAAGATAATAAGGCCAGATATTACATGTTGGGCTCGATGTCTGATGAGCTCCAGCGCCAACATGAAGATATCGGGACTGCTCGCCAAATGTTGGCTCACCTGTAGGAGATGTTTGGTGAACAGAGTCGCACAGCCAAATATCAAGTCACGAAATGACTTTTTTAAGGCTAAGATGCATGATGGGCAGTCAGTCCAAGATCACTTGTCTGACAATGATCAAGGACTTGGAGGAGAGCTTGAGAAGCTCGGTGTGAAGTTAGACTTGGATCTGCAGAACGATATTATTCTGCAATCCTTGACTGATGCATATGGGCAATTCATCATGAATTACCACATGCATAAACTTCAAAATTCCTTGGCCGAATTAATGAATATGCTGGTCACCGCTGAGCTTTCTATGAAAGATTCTAAAGGCTCAGTTCTTGCTATGGAATGGACTTCTTCCAAAAGAAAGTCTTATGAAAAGAAAAAGAAGTCTGCAAAAAGGCAAAAGGTGGAAGGAGCCAAGAAGAAGAAGGCAGAGCCGAAGAAAAAGGCCGATGTCAAAGAAAAGTGTTTCCATTGCAACAGCGATGGCCATTGGAAGCGGAACTGCCCTACTTACTTGGCCACCTTGAAGAACAAGAAGGAAGGTCCTTCTGGAGGTATGCTCGTTATTGAGTCTAACCTTACGATTTCTTCTGCATCCAGTTGGGTGCTTGACTCTGGTTCTAGTGCTTATCTGTGCACTTCCATGCAGGATCTTGAGGATAGCAGGAGGCTGAGGGATGGAGACATGATCCTACACGTCGGTAATGGAGCAAGAGTTGCTGCAGTAGCCCATGGAAACATACCCTCTTCGATTACCATCTGGTTTAGACTTAGTTTTAAAAGACTATTATTATGTGCCTGCAGCTAGCAGGAATTTGATTTCTATTTCATGCTTAGCACAAGAAGGCTATGTGATTACCTTCTTTAAGGACCATTGTAACATTCTTTATGAAAGAAATAAAATTGCAAATGGTTTTCTTATTAATGGTCTTTATCAGCTACATATTGATGTACCTATTCTAACTATCGAGCAAAACGTGAATGCCAAATGACCTAGGGATAGTCCAAATGACAGATATCTATGGCACCTGAGATTAGGTCATATAGCAGAAGATAGGATCAACAAATTGGAGAAAAATGGGCTATTGAGTCCATTGACTTTCCGAGTCATATCCAACTTGTGAATCTTGTCTTCAAGGCAAAATGACTAAACTCCCTTTTGTTGGACATAGGGGAGAGGGCCACAGATCTCCTTGCCCTAGTACATACTGATGTGTGCGGCCCATTTGATGTGCCGGCTAGAGGCAATTTTGTCTACTTCATTATCTTTACCGATGATCTGTCTAGGTATGGGTATGTGTATCTTATGAGACATAAGTCTGAAGCTTTTGAAAAGTTCAAAGAATTCAGACATGAAGTAGAAAAACAAACTGAAAAACCCATTAAGGTTCTTCGATCAGATCGAGGAGGTGAATACCTTAGCCGGAGAATTCCTAGACTATCTAAAGAAAAATGGCATAGTCTCTCAATGGACTCCACCAGGAACACCTCAACTCAACGGGATTTCAGAATGGAGAAATCGGACTCTATTGGATATGGTTCGATCCATGATGAGCTTCACAGACCTCCTTGATTTTCCTTTGGGGACACTCATTATTAACTTCAATTTATCTACTGAATAGGATTCCCTCTAAAACCGTTCCTACCACATCGTATGAGATATGGCATGGTAAGAAACCAAGTCTGAGTCATCTCAGAATTTGGGGTTGTCCGGCTCATGTCAAAAGACAACAAGCGGATAAGTTAGAGTTTAGGTCCTTTAGAGCTCGATTCATAGGATATCCTAAAGAGTCATTAGGATACTATTTCTACATTCCAGAAGACCATAATGTGATTGTGAGTCGACATGCCATCTTTCTTGAAAAATAGTTTATTCAAGATAGCGGCATTGGAAAGCAGATCAAGCTCGATGAGAAAGTCTCACAAGTACAACGAGCTAAGGACCAATTGGAACCAAATCAGGTTGAGCCAATAAGAACACTACCTCCTCCACCTCGTAGATCAAAAAGAGTTTTCCATCCCCCTGAAAGATACTTAGGTATTATTTCAGAGAAAGTAGAGGAAATGTTCCTCGTAGGTAATGGTGCTCATGGTGATGATCCCAAAACCTACAACGAGGCGATATCAGATATCGACTCTGAGAAATGGCTAGAGGCAATGCAGTCAGAAATTGACTCGATGCACTCAAACCAAGTCTGGACCTTGGTAGATCCACCAGAAGGTATAGTACCTATTGGGTGTAAATGGATCTTCAAGAGAAAGATTGGTGCAGATGGAAATGTGGAGACATTCAAGGCTAGACTAGTGGCAAAAGATTATAGTCAATGCGAAGGCATTGACTATCAGGATACCTTTTTTTCAATGGCTATGCTGAAATCCATCCGCACATTGCTTGCCGTTGCAGCCTATTTCGATTATGAAATATGGCAAATGGATGTGAAAACGGCGTTCTTGAATGGATATCTTGAGAAAGATATCTATATGAAACAGTCGCTAGGTTTCACATCCAGTGATACTGATCACAAGGTTTGCAAGCTGCAAAGGTCCATATATGGACTTAAGCAAGCATCTCAGGAGCTGGAACACTCATTTCAATGATGTGATCAAAATGTTTGATTTCATCAAAAATGAAGAAAAATCATGTATTTTCAAAAGGGTCAGTGGGAGCGCTGTTATCTTCCTCGTATTGTACGTGGATGACATCCTCCTTATTGGGAATGATATTCCCATGTTAACAATAGTTAAATTATGGTTGTCCAAGGAATTCTCCATGAAAGACCTAGGGGAAGCATCCTTTATTCTAGGAATTAAGGTCTATAGGGATAGACCGAATAGGATGCTAGGACTTTCACAGAAGATGTACATAGAGAAAGTACTAAAGAGGTTTAGTATGGAAAACTCTAAGAGGGGATTAATACCCTTCAGACATGGTATTCATCTTTCCAAGAAGATGTGCCCCAGCACACCTGAGGAAATAGAATGCATGAGCAAGATCCCTTATGCTTCTGCAATAGGGAGCCTCATGTATGCCATGCTATGTACACGACCTGATATAGCCCATGCTGTGAGTGTCACAAGCAGATATCAGTCAAATCTAGGTGAAGAACACTGGACTTCTGTGAAATATATCCTTAAGTACTTAAGAAGAACTAAGGATATGATGTTGGTCTTTGGTAATGGAGAACTCCAAGTCCAGGGATACACAGACTCGGATTTCATGTCCGATATAGATGATCGAAAGTCGACATCTGGGAGTCTGTTTGTGTGCAATGGTGGTGCTGTCAGCTGGAAGAGTTTCAAGCAAACGGTGATAGCAGATTCCACCATGGAAGCAGAATATATCGCTGCATCAGAGGCTGTGAAGGAAGCATTCTGGTATAAGAAGTTTGCTGCAGAAATTGGAGTAATGCCATCAGATGCCATTCCTCTATACTGTGACAACAATGGCGCCATAGCCCTTGCTAAGGAGCCAAGGTCTCACCAGAAATCCAAGCATATTGAGCGGCGATACCACCTCATCCGTGATTACCTCGAAAAGGGTTATGTCGAGGTCAAGAGAGTCAACTCCGCAGACAATGTGGCAGACCCACTTACAAAGCCGTTGGGCCAGCAGAAGATCGAAGCCCACCTTGAGAAGATGGGACTTAGACTTGTAGCCAATTGGCTTTAGGACAAGTGGGAGATTGTTAGATATATGTGCCCTAGAAGCCAGAATTGGCTGACACTTGTAATACACTTCTAAGGGCAAAATTATAATTTTGACTAATATCAATAAAATGGGTTATTTTCTATCACATATGTGTATTAAGTGTCTGTGATACATCCTTTGAGTTAATGGTAATGATAATTCATATTTTCAAGAGTTGAAAATTTAAGACATGAATAATCATTGTTAACTCATAAAATGCTCCCGACCATAGGATCATCACGAGGATGGTGATTGATCCGGAAGGTTGGTGTACAATCACTTCTCTTTAGTAGATGAGTCTTGAGTCTACGGTGTGGAGACACCAGAGCGAGAGTACAGGTACTCGTTAGAGAACGAGGGCACTGAGCGTGACCACCTCGAGTAGTCATTAGGGAGTCTACCTTCTCGTCAATGACTGACTCGATGCTGCAGTAGTGTGTCTGGTTCTTTGACCTGAGGTGCATCGGCAGTTCACCTTGAGGGTGTTATAGTTTGACTACACCATTACTCGATCTCCTAGCCATATGGAACCCTGAGGTGTATGTTGGCTATAGCATGTTCATTGTAGGAACTGGATAGCATCAAGATGGAATCTATCTACCTCGGTGGTAGAGGAGCAGCCCTATGATGATCATGAGAATCAAGTCCAGAAGCCCATGGCCATGGCAGAGTGAAATAATAGAAAGAGTTTCTATTTAGATTTTCACATCGGACTTGAATCGAATGATTACATCATATGACAGAAATTAGGGTTTGACGAGTTCACCTTAACCCTAATCTGATCGGGGCTCAAGATAGAAGAACTTAATCACACAGGTAGCTGCACCAAGAGGTTCACATTCAGCTCTGATGGGTTGCCACCATATACTGCTAGGTGTCACTGGTGGATTTTGGGAGCAATTAGAATGATTTAGATGATCGATCATTCTAGCTATTCGAATTAGAAGAGTTCTGATCCATCGAAAGGAGTTTCGATGATGTCCATGATAGAGATCATGACATATCCCATTACCATACAGAACTGAACCTAACTGGGTCTTACAAACAAGGGTTTGAATCTGGTGATCATCAATTGAACTGGTCCAGTTCAATTGATCTGAATGAGATTCAATTAGGTTCAAGAAAATCGTGCTAGCACTCGATTGAACCTAACGTTCTTCTTTTGCTATCATAAAAAAGTTGTCCTGTCTGAGCCAAAGGAGTTTGTGCTCAATCAGAGGCCTTCATATGGTCTGACTGGAGGTTATCCAAGTCAGAAAAGGTTGTCTTATTTTGTAAGACATTACCTGCCATTTTTGGTCACCTGCCATTTTTTGTTCTTTGACTTTGGTCAAAAGTCTACCTTTGACTGGTCAAATGTTGACCATTGATGCTTTGACTTTTGACCACATGTCACGCACCTATTGGAGAGCTAGTGGGAGCTTGTCCCCCTAATAGAACCTAGCAAAGAGGAGGGCGCACGCCACCCTAGGCATGTGCCCAAGTTGGAGGCGCCTAGGAGTCCCTATTGGATAGGGACTCCATCTCCTTTTTGGATTCCAATTAGAGTTCTCCTAAGAACCAACTTTGACTGGTCTTAGGCACCCTCTAAGGAGGAATCCAGGGGACTCTATTCCCACTAATCAGATTTAGATCTGATTTCACAAAGAGTTATGATTGGTTGGAAAGAAGAGAAGTTGGATCACAGTCAGTCTATAAATAAGACCCTACGCCCAACTCAGATTATGATTGAATGATAATTCCCCATGCCCCAAGGCTGCCTCTCCCCTCTTCCTCCATGCCAAACCACCTTCTCCCTCTCCTCTCCACGTCCAAAAGGATTTTGGATCTTGGTTGGTGCAATCTAGACAAGAGAAAGGCGAGTAAAAGCTTGAAGGCTGCGCTGCTGCAAAGGACGACTGCTGATCTTCAAAAGGAATTTTGAAGATCCTTCAGATCAGATCCAGATATGATTTTTGGAGATGTGATAGAGAAGAAGAGGATTTCCCGATCCAGTCTGAGTGGATATCGGTAGAGGCCAGGTACTTATGTGGCTAGATCCAGAACCTTCCGCTTCATACAGGATCATCAATGGGTAATAGGATTACCCATATCAAGGTAAGTTAAATCTAATTTAATTTATCTAATTTTATTTTTATTTTTAAAATAATAATAATCAGATCTGAAACATATCAAGATCTGATTGGGATCAAGAAAATTTTTTTTTGAAATATATCTCTTGATCTGATCAGACCTGAACGAACCTAGACCGAGAAATCAGGATTTCCCTTCACCTAGCATTCAGAAGATACTATGAGAAAAATGGCATAAAATGCCATTACACAGTGAAGATGACCCCTTAGCAAAATGGTATCATGGAGAGGATAAATCAAATACTGATGGAGAAGGCCAGGAGCTTGAGGCTGCAGGCATCACTATCCAAATCCTTTTGGGATGATGCTCTTATTTATTCTTATTTTCTTGTTAACAGGTCTTCCCATAAAAAAATGAATGGAGGACTTTTAGAAGCTATCTGGAGTGGGAAGAAGGTGGAGCTAGGCTATCTGAAGGTGTTTGGCTATCCTGCATATGCTTTGATAGGAGCCGACAGGAGCAAGTTAAATCCAAAATCATAGAAGGTGGTATTCATCAGATTTTCATGAGTTGTGAAGGATTTCTTGCTATGGGATTCACAAATTCTAGAGGAGTGTCATCAATCGGAATGTGATATTTGATGAGAAGAGCATCGTGTTGAAGTCAGAAAGTATAGATGAAGTTGTAAGATAACATAGGATAGCATGGGATAGCTCTCGAATATAGGTGATTTGCCATCAACATAAACCTTGGATCATATTTAGTTTAAGGTAGAGTTGGGTAGGCATGGTGATGAATCTATGGAGGTTCAGCAAAGAAAGCAATCTATCCTGAAAGAGGTGCAGAGACAACTATAGACAGCAGACTTACAGAATACCGTAAGAGGAGTGGCACTGCACAAGCCGAAGCACACTATTTGCAAACTGATGCGATATGACATTGATGAGACTATCTCTTATGCTCTCATCACTACCAATGGAGATTTAGAAAGCTTTGAAGAGGCCATGGAAAGTTTGGATCGAGAATCATAGATGCAGACTATGATGGAGGAGATGGAGTCTCTCAGGAAGAACTAGACATGACAGCTAGTGGATCTATCAGATGATGCTCGATCCATTGGCTCCAAATGGATTTTCACTAGAAAAAAAAGCACCTTCAGAGCAGGGTGGAGTGAGGTACAAGGCTAGACTGATAGCCAAAGGATATTCATAGAGAGAAGGGATTGATTACTCAGAGGTCTTCTCTTCAGTTGTTAGACATACGTCCATTAGGATGATGTTGAGCATAGTTGCTGCTCATGACTTGGTTGCTGCTCATGACTTAGAGCTGGAGCAAATAGACATTAAGATAGCATTCCTCCATGAAGATTTAGAGAAGAACATATATATGAAGTAGCCATAGAGCTTCAGGGAGCCTGGGTCAGAGGAAGAGGTTTATTTACTGAAGAATTCACTGTACGGGTTAAAGCAGTCTCCTAGACAGTGGTACAAACGATTTGATATCTATATGAGAAGTATTGGCCTTTTTAGGTGTGATCATAATCTATGTGTATATGTGAGATCTCTAGGAGATGTTTCTTGGTTATATCTACTCTTGTATGTAGATGACATACTAGTAGCATGCAAGAGTAAGAAGGTTGTACAGGAGTTGAAAGAAGCATTATCTCAGGAGTTTGAGTTGAAGGACTTGAGGCCTGCGAAGAAGATTCTAGGTATGAAAATTGTCTGAGACAGAACCAAGAGGCTACTACATCTATCTCAGGAAGGATATATCAAGAAGGCCATAGAGAGATTTGAAATAAAGAAGACCAAACTAGTAGAGTTACCACTTGTTGGGCATGTTAGACTCTCTAAGACCACATCACCATAGACTGAGATGGAGGTTCAGGAGATGAAAAAGATTCTATATGCTTCTAGTATGGGAAGCATTATGTAGTCTATGGTATGTTGCAGGCTAGACTTAGCCCATGCAGTGAGTCAGGTGAGCAAATTTATGGCTCAGCCTGGTAGGAAGCACTAGAGAGCATTGAATGATTTCTTCAGATACTTGGCAAGTTCAATTGGGATTGGCATCTACTATGGTCAGTGGGAAGGTGCTGAGGAACATCCTAACATGTCCAAGAAGGCTCGAGGGCTAATAGAGGGATTTATGGATGTAGATTTTGATGGAGATGTGGATACTCGATGTTCAATGATAGGTTTTGTGTTCAGCTTGTATGAAGGTTAAGTTTCATGGAGATCATGCTTGTAGTCGATTACAACCTTATCTACTATCGAAGCAGAGTATATTGGTATCACGGAGGCAGCGAAGGAAGCTCTATAGCTGAAGGACTTGGTCCTGGAGATGGGATTTTCATAGGATGCAGTCAGGATGCATTATGATAGCCAAAGTGCTTTGTTGCTCATATAAAACTTTGTGTATCATGCGAGGACCAAGCACATTGATATCAGATACCACTAAATTAGAGAGCTAGTGGAGGATGGTGAAGTGGAGCTGGTAAAGATTTACACCAAAGAAAATCTAGCTAATGTGCTTATAAAGGTACTTTTATGAAATAGTTTTCATAATTATGTGGTACTGATGGGGCTGATGAATAGAGCTGAGTTCACAAGAACTTGGGAGCACCAAGATGATGATTGTGAGCTTAGGAATGGTGCTCTCAAGCCTTGGAAGCAGGTGAAGAGAGAACAAGAAGCAAATGGAACCAACCATCAAAGAGCTTTAGCCAATCTTTAGTCGAGCCAGCCCAAATCTTGAGAGAGCTGGCTCGAGCAGAAATCCAAAAAGCATATCAGGCTGACATATTGGAAGGGCAAGCTTGGTTTCTATCAGAGCCAGTCCGAGTAGAAGTCGAGCCAGCTTGGACCTTAAGATAGTCAGCTCGAGCAGTAAAGCAGAGAACGATGATTCAGGCTCTTACAGGAGACATCACAGTCGAGCCAGCCCGACTGCTGACCAAGCCATCTCAAGCAGCGAATAGAACAGTACGTGGGTTCTATTCTGGTTTGGGATTAGGTTTAATCCAAGGGACTTAGGGCCTTGGTTTGTGAGGTCCTAAGAGGCTAACCTATAGATTGGACTAGAAATTAATTCAATGGATATGTGCATGTGAGATATGGGTGTACATGGGCTTGGGGAGTGCATCACATTAGGTTAGCTAGGAGAGTTCTTTGGATTAGGTCAATTTAATTAGGCATATATATATATATACTCTGTATTGAGTTTGTAAATTAACATGAATGAAGTACAAGCCCTTTTCTCCCTAAAAATTCTCTCTTCCTCTCTCATTCTTCCTCTCTTCTCCTCATCCTAGAATTTTCTAAGATTTGATAGGATGTCCATCTATTTTCTTGGATCTTTGTTGCTGTTTCCATAATTATCAAGTAGCAAGGATAGTTTCTAACAGCTTGGTATTAGAGCAGCCATCTGGAATAACATCAGATTAGATTGTGAACCCAAGAAAAATAATTAAACTATAATCAATTATTGAAATCTCAGGTAGTTTATTTGGAAAGTGGACGTAAGTGCCAAACCACTATAAAAGTTTGATTTTTGTGTTTGTGTAGTTTTATTTCTATTGTTCTTCTTCTATTTTTGTATTTTACTTTATCTCACCAAGCACATAGCATTGAACTTGAGCATAATTAAAGTTTAAATTTAATACCAATTCACCCCTCTTGGATAGCCATCTCTGGATTAACAATGGTATTAGCAGTAGATACTCTAATATTAGTTATTGACCTAATGGTCAAAGAGCCAAAGACTCAATAGCAACCCCAATTGAAACTTTATTAGTTGAAGGGCAATCAACCAATAGATCCTCGCTTTTTAATGGAATAAATTATACCTATTGAAAAGCAAGAATGAAAATATTTATTCGAGCACAAGACTATGACATGTGGAGTGTCATAATAAAGGGCCCTTATACATCCACAATCATAACTGATGGCATGTTCATTCCCAAATCTAAAAGGATTAGGATGAATATGATAAAAGAGAAGCTCAACTCAATGCCAAAGCAATGAACGTGTTATATTATATTTTGGATGCAAATGAGTTCAATAGGATATCAACATGTTCATCTACTAATGAAATTTAGGATAGACTTAAGGTTATCTATGAGGGTACTAATCAAGTCAAGGAATTTAAGATAAACGTGTTGGTACACAAGTATAAGCTATTTAAAATAAAACCATATGAAACTATCACCAAAATATTCATAAGATTTATTGATATCTTAAATGATTTAAAGAGTTTTGATAGAGACTATTCTAATAGTGATGTTGTGCATAAAATTCTTAAGTCCTTGCCAAAGAATTGAAAGCCAAAAGTGACTACTGTTCAAGAAGCAAAGACTTAAATAAGTTAGCATTGGAAGAGCTCATTGGTTCTCTTATGATCCATAAGTTAAATATGAACCAGGGAAAGAAAGAAGAGGTGAAGAAAAGAAAAAGAATAGCCCTTAAAGCTGCTACTGTCCATGAAAAGGAAAGTGATTTCGAAGAAGATTCAAAAAATGATGAGGAGATGGCTATGATAGCAAGAAGGTTCAAAAAGTTCATAATAAGGAGAAAGAAATTTGAACCAAGGAAAAGATATAACAAGGAAGAAGGTAGCAAAAAAAAAAGAGAAAGAACAACCACCTCTTTGCTATCAGTGCAAGAAGCCTGGGTATTTTTGAGTGGACTACCTAATGTTGAAGAAAAGCTTCAAGAAGCTAAAAAAGAAAGCATATAAAGCTACATGGAGCAATAGTAAGGATTCTTTTTCAAGTGAGAAAGAATGTCAAAAAGAAGAGAAGGCAAATCTTTGTCTTATGGCATTTGATGATGATGAGGTAAATGATGATAATTCAAGTTTAGATTTTACCTTTGAGGAACTATTTGATGCTTTTAATGATTTAATTAGTAATTTTAAAAAGCTATCTCATAAGAATAAAGAACTAAAGAAAAAGAATCAATCCTTAAATAAAGATAAAGCTAAGATAGAAGAAGATATGAAGGAACGATAAAGTAAGCTAGATGAATCAAATGAAAAGAATGAATCCTTATAAGATAAAAGAACTAGATTAAGATCTATTGTAGATAGATATATGCTAAGATCTATAGTAGATAGATATGCTAAGTTCTAAAAGTTTATAAATATTGATTGATAATCAAAAGATGATTTTTGATAAAGCCGGCTTAGGATATAATCTATTAAGAAAACAAAAATTTCTAAAGAATGTATTTGAAAAATTTCAAAATCAAAATAATAACGTAACATGTTTTAAATATAATAAGATTGGACATAAAGCTATAGAATGCAAAACAATAAATGCAAGTAACAGCTTTAACATAGACAAACTAAAGATAAGATAAATTTAGATTCCAAAAAGAACCATTTGTGCTAACCCCAAAAGATCCAAGTTAGCTTGGGTATCTAAATTTACTTGATTTCTTGTATAGATGTGCTTGGCATCTATGAAAGTTTAAAGAAGATAGTACTTAGATAGTAGATGTTCGAGGCACATGATGGGAGATATATCTTAATTTATCTCTTTTGAAGCAAATGATGGAGGTGTGGTGACATTTAGAGATAATGTTAAAGACAAAATTATTGGTCTCGATAACATCTTGATAACAGCCTCTGTTGGTGTGAAATTTGGTCGTTGTCGGAGGAGCGCTGGAGTCGGAGAAGACGAGGTCGCCACTGGTGATCTGCAAAATAAGTCTCGTCTAGAACCTAAGGGTGTGGCTTCGAAAGACCCTTCGATGATCAAGTCAGCTCTTTCGGCCAACAGAAATGAAATGCTCAGTAGAGAAAGTTGTAAAGTATCGAGAAGGAGAAGAGAGCCCAGAGAAAAAGTATCTGAAGGATCTCTTTTATAGACGAAATCTATAACAAACTGATAGTGATAGCCATAATCATCCGGTAGTGAGCTGCTCGGAGCCACGTAGAGTTTGTTATGGAGGGTAGTGTCTGTTGTCATGACGTGCCAGTCCATTGAGATTTAATAGTTAAAGTTCGGAGGAGTAGGTGTCAGTTGGCGATGAATCTTTGAGTTACATTAGTGCCAAGGGAGCTCGAACTCCTCTAAAGCGGTCTGTGGATGAGTTGATTCATACTGTGTGGTATCGGGTTCGTGCAGAGTCCTTCCTAGGTGACTGCGGAAAGTTCGACGGAAAGGAGTCTAGAAGGAGTTCGACCGTTGGAGGAGTTTGGAAGGAGTTTGACTACTGAAGGAGTCTGAAAGAAATTCGACTGCTGAAGGAGTCTGAAAGGAGTTTGACTACTGAAAGAGTCTGGAAGGAGTTCATGATTGAAGCTTTCCTGTGATCATGAGTTACACCTGACCGAGCACCAAACCGAACTTCAGCGGGAGCGAGGTTTACCCCCAATAATAGTCTCCCCACTTTCAAATTTGAAATTTGAAGGAAGTAAAAAAACGACCGTCGAAGCTCATTCTTGGGCTCCCACCTTGACGGGATGAGATATTTTGGTATTTACTGTGCTGGCACCAAAACTTTTTAAATCTAAAATGAGTTCGAAAAGATGGCCCTTTGTTTCTCTCATCGAAACTCTGCCTTAGGTATGGTGCCATAAAGACTCTGCCTACAGCTGCCTTTCTATCATGATGAGTGGTACACGCGGCGCACCCTGACCGACCAAAGTTGATCCACGATCATAATTGCCTCGGATTACTTCTGGCTATTTAAGGTCTTCTCCATTCACTTGAAAGTCATTCCTACCCGAGTCTTCTCCTTCCTTCAATCCTCGTTCATCTTCTTCCCAAGGGTCTTAACCTTCTCCCTCTCGTTCCTGAGCTTCGGACACCCTTTCGATTGGTCCTCATTGCATCCATCGTTCTTTCATTCTTTCTAGACAGCTTAGGTCAGTTTTCTAACCCTTCTGTCAGGTTATTCATGCTTTTTCATTTCTGGCTTCTTGCTTTCCTAATTTTTTGGTGGCGACCTTTGCCTTGCATTTTTTCTTATTATTTTTTATTTGGGGGTTTTCTTGGGGTTTAATCTCGATCTGAATGTCTTTCGAAACCTTCCACTCCATCCATTCATGGGGCTCATCTGGACCGACCTTCTTTGGTCCTATACCCCTGACCGAGGTAGAATCCAGTAATATGTCCCACTTGTTTTTCGCTCCAGACACCATTCCATTTATTCTTACCCCAGACAATCTTTCTCTAATCCAAATCCAATACGGAATTCCTCTAGAATATAACTTTGAACTTCCTAGCTCTGATGACCGAGTCAGCTTCCCTCCGACTGGCCGATTTTGTTTGTACTTAGAAACTTTGCATGTTGGGCTAGGCTCCCACTGCCCTCTTTTCTAGTCGCCCTCTTTCAATTTTTAAACATCTCCTTCACATTTGTCATACCAAACTTCTTTCAATTCATCATAGGTTTTCTCTTCCTCTATCGATTGGCTGAAGTCCAACCGACCATTTTGCTTTTTAGAAATTTCTACACCTTCAAGCGCCATCCTTCCACGAAGGATTGGTGGTACTTTTTCTCACAGATCAGCAAGAAGGGGTTATTAAAAGATGCCCCTTCTTCCATTCATAACTAGAAGAAAAGGTTTTTTTTTGTACATTGCCCGACCTGCCATTAGGTCTTCCTCCATGGGGTTATATTAGAGAGTTAGTTTGCCGAGCTCCTAGCTTAGACGGAGCCAATCTTGATTCCTCCGATAAACTTAAGGTGTACTGAGCTCCTCTTCTTGCCAACCTTCTAAAGGAACATACTTTATTCAACTTGGGTCTGAGTTCACATGATCTTGTTGGTACATCTTTTGATTTTTGAATCCATACGGTTTCGTGCATGTGTATTGCTACTAACCGACTTATTTTTCTATCACAAAAATGGACACACAAGCAGCCAAGATGCTTACCAAAGGACTCTACATCAAGAAGAGGAAAGGAAAGGCACCAAGCGATGGCTCAAAGAGGATGAAGGTCAGTGCTTCTAGCTCCAAAGTCCCCACCTCCACTGTCGATGCATCTAAGGTCATCATCAGCATCGAGACTGCCCTAACTACTGGGGTTGGCACTGCTGGCATGGGCCCGGTGCCTTCCATGCCCTCAGGTCCCTCCAGCAGGGATCGAGCTTCGAAACTCCCTGCCAAGGAAGAGATAGGGGAAGGAAGAAAAAGAAGAAAGCCGTTGCCAAAATGTCTCGCAAGGCTCGCCTAGGTAGACCGAATGGCGACGATGATGAACGAGGGGAAGATTCCTTCGATAATTTGGAGATCGTCCGAGATCTTACCGATAGATTTGCCATGCCCGAGGTGGTGGACCAAATGGCCGACCTGGACCTATGACAGCTCGTCTGGGGTTCTCTTGGAACCATTCTTAAGGTGATTGCTTCGTTGCTCGACTCTTTCTCTTCTCTTCTACTCCTTTCTTCTTTTCTTCTTTTTTTAAATATCAATCATTTATTGCAGTCGAATCACCAGATGCTCACCTACATCAAGAGGATGCATCGTCAGGAGGCGGAGGCATAGAAGGCCTAGGAGGATCTTTGAGTCGAGACCGCCACCTTCAAGAGAGGGTCGACAAGGTCGAGCACCTTGTCGAGGAGAAGGTGACGCACATTGAAAGTCTCCAGGGTGTGGTTTGCAAAGAGAGGTTCATCTCGGTCGAACTAAAGGCTACACTAACCTTGGAGGAGGAAAGGAGGAAGGAAGCTGAGAATAGGGTTGCCAAACTAGAGACCCAAATGGCAAAGTCAATCTCAAAGGTGATGACCAGGGCCATAGAAGAGTTCAAGACCTCTCCTGAGATGAGAAACTTGAACGTTGAGTTCGGCCAGGAGGTGTTTATCAAGGGTTTCTTGCTCTGCAAAGGTAGGGTGGCCTAGAGGTTTCCCAAGCTCGACCTCAACTTTTTGGAGGAGGAGGAAGATGACGTAGATGCAGGACCATCCAATGCCGCAGTCAATCCTTCCTTCGATGAGATCGCTTTTGGCTTGTTTGAACCTACCGCAGAGGCATCCGAACCAGATCGAAAACTCGAGGCGATCGAGAGCGATCTGGCTCCATCCTCCATCGCCCCTCTCGAGGTTGAAATCCTCGAGTGGTTGTACATTTTTCTTTTTTTTTTCCCCTTCTTATCTTATACTCAAAAGTTTTGATTAAACGAAAATAAATTTTTTCTATACCTTTGAGCACTTTTCATACCTCGAATGTAGTCTCCCACCAATGCTGATCCATTGCCTCAGGGGGTTCTGATAAAGCCTTTGATAAAGAGCCTGAGGAAGGAAGTTCTTCTGAAGAAGAAGTTGAAGAAGATGGAGGACGACCTTCGAGCCTTGTGAAAGAATGCTTTTGAGGTGACCAAAGAGGTCACTCACCTCCATGGCTTACACATGAAGGATGTGGTGAGCTTTAGTATCCGAAAGGATAGCTTTGAGAAGAAGATCACCGAACTCAAGAGAAATGCCAGCGACAAGTTCTAGGCATTAATGGTGAAGATCAGCTCGCTTGAAGCTGATCTGAAAAATGTTGGGGGAAAAAATCCATCTCCTAGAAGGGAGCTCATCATGGTCCATCGATAAGGCTCGATACGACTAGGATTGGTCAAAAATTCTCCTAACTTTGGAAGCAACTACAAGATACTGAGGACTGTCATAATAGCTACCGAGTGACCTGGATGGGGAAGATGTCCAGGCTTAATGGTGAGCTCAAGGCTACCAAAAATGAGGTAGCTCATCTTCGGAAGCGACTGCGCAATCATCGGAGAGCTAGTATAAGTGGTGAGTCGGAGGAGATTGCCTCCTTGAAGAGGATCATTGATGAGCTTTTAGAGGTGGTTGGGGCAGAGAAGGTCGAGGTTCAATGGCTGAAGCTTCAGCTCACCTATGAACATCGGGCTATCGAGGACGCGGAGGCCGAGTCTGAAGTTTTAAGGAGACAGCGATGAGAGCTTGAGGGTAAGTTTTAGCTCACCAATAGAATGTACGTAGAGGATTTTTACAAGAAGAAGGAGCTTGAGGAGGAGATCCTTAGGCTAAAGCAGGCCTTGGTGATGGTCGGGGTCGGCAGCTTGAAGTCCGAGGAGTCCAATTTGCCTTAGAGCATTGGTTCTCTTCTCCTCTTTTCTTTCTTTCAATATAATCGACCTTGTCGGCCTATGTTTTGCTTGTAATGAACTTATTTTATAATGAAATAATATATTTCTTATTATTTTTATTTTGCATGAATTTGAGGCTTATTTGTGGCCTTACCTTCTTTACGTCAATTTTTTTTTATGTTGCCTTCTCATGAAATGCTTGTTGTGGATGCCGAACTAGGACCTCTTCTGCAAATCAGGATAAAATTTTGCTTTTCGTATTTGACATAGTCAGATTATCGTAAAAAAATACGTGTAAGGATTCTCCATCAAGCTTCTTCCTTTTCCTCATCTTTGGTCAATAAGGTTCTGACTTTTGCTCATGTTAGGATGAGGCTTTCCTTCTATTCCTAAAATGGCTTGTAGGGGCGCGTTAGGGTCATCAGTAGGGCCTCTCCCCCATCTCATCTTAGTTTAACGAGGCCTTCAACTTTGCTTATGTTAGAATGAGGTTCTCCTCCTATTTCTAATGAACTGTAGGGGCATGTTAGGGCCGTTGGTAGGGCCTCTCCTCTCATCTCATCTTAGTTCAATGAGATCTTCGATTTTGCTCACGTTAGGATGAGGTTCTCCTCCTGTTCCTAATTGACTGTAGAAGAATGTTAGGACTGTTGGTAGGGCCTCTCCCCTCATCTCATCTTAGTTCAATAAGGCCTTCAATTGTGCTTATATTAGGATGAGATTTTCCTCCTATTCCTAACGGATTATAGGGGCACATTAGGGCCGTTGGTAGGGCCTCTCCCCTCATCTCATCTTAATTCAATGAGGCCTTCGACTTTGCTCACATTAGGATGAGGTTCTTCTCCTGTTTCTAACGGCCTACTTTAGGTTGCTTCAGAGAGTTATTAGTCATTATCCAATTTTTGCACCAAGAAGTAGTGATATTAAAATAGAAAAATTTTATTGAAGAAAAGTTATTGGTAGTACATTCTCAAGTTTTCTAAATTCTAAGGCCACAAGAGAGTTGTTCCTCCGAGCTCCTTCAGGCGATAAGTTTCAGATCAGATAACCTCCTTTATTTCATATGGATCTTCTCAATTCGGAGTGAGCTTTTCTTGATTCTGAGGCTGTAAGACAGCCACTTGCCGAAGTACCAAGTCCCTCACTTTGAATATCTTACCTTTGACTTTTGAATTATAGTAGCGAGCTACCTTTTGCTTGTAGGCTGCCATCCGAGCTTGGGCTTTCTCCCATTTTTCTTCTAACAAGTCGAGGTTAGCCCTGAGGTCCGATGAGTTTCGCTGCTCATTGAATGCCATGACTCATGCTGATAGAAGTTTGATTTCTATTGGGATGACCGCTTCCATTCCAAAAGCCAAGTCAAATGGGGTCTCCCCAGTTGGCAACCTTTGGATAGTTCGGTATGCCCAGAGCATATGATAGAGTTCATCTACCCAAGTCTCCTTCACTCTTTCAAGTCTTGCTTTGATACCTTATAGCAGGATTCTGTTTATTACTTTGGCTTCTCTATTTGCTTGTGGGTGGGTGACTGACGTAAAATGATGGGAGATGTTCAGATATTCATAGAATTTGGCAAATCTTGCTTCAAAAAACTACCGCCCATTATCAGTTATGAGAGTTTGGGGCAGACTGAACTGATAGACGATTGACTTTTAGACGAAGTCCTGCACCTTGGCTTCAGTAATTTTTGCCAATGGTTTGGCTTCGATCCATTTGGTGAAGTAGTCGATTGTAACTAGGAGGAACTTTTATTATCCAGATGCCATTAGAAAGGGGCCAAGTATATCCATTTTCTACTGCATGAATGGCTATGGTGCGCTTAGTGGAGTAAGCTCGGAGGTCGACTATCTTTGTATGTTTGCATTTCTCTGATAGCAGATATATTTCTTGATATATTCTATGAAATCATGGTACAATGTCGGCCAATAGTACTTCTATCGAAGTAGTCTTTGTGACAAGGATCTGGCTCCAATATGACTTCTGCAAATTCCTTCATATAGTTTTCATAATGCGAAGTCCACCTTCGAAGGTCGGAGATATCTCAAGAGCGGTAGAGAATACAATCTTTTATATAGCTTGCCTTCATATAGAACATATCGGAAAGCCTGATTTCTGAGTTTTCGAGCTTCTTTTGGATCATGAGGGAGAGCTTTGTCCTTGAGGTAGGCAACTAACGGATCGATCCAGCTCGGTTCATGCTCAACTTGCATAACAAACTGCGACTCCTTTGAGCTTGGGCACTTTAGGATTTCAAAAAATACTTTCTTAGGCAGTTCAACTGGGGCTAAAGTGGCCAATTTAGAGAGAAGATCGATTCTTATATTCTTTGCCCTCGGAATCTACTGAATACTAAAACTGTTGAAGGTCGGAGTCAAGTTTTTCACTTTCTCAAGGTATTTTATCATGCTTTTCTCCTGAGCTTCATAACTACCGCTGACCTATCTGACTATCAGTTGAAAATCACTGTAGACTTGGAGCCAATCTGCTTCTAATTCTTTTGCTATTTTTAATCCAGCGATCAAAGATTCATATTTGGTCCCATTATTAGTTGCCAAAAATTTAAAGCGTAGCACATATTTGACAATGACACCTTCTGGGTTAACTAAGATCAACCCTGCACCTGCTCTAGAAGCATTGGATGAGCCATCCATATATAGGGCCCAAAAACCTTTAGGAAGGTCGGCCCTCTCTTCAGGGGAGCCCAGTTGTAACTATTCAAGCTTGGCTTCATCTGGGATGGTGCATTCCACTATAAAATCTACTAATATTTGGGCTTTGATCAATGACCGAGGTCGATAGTTGAAGTCAAACTCTATAAGCTCGATCATCCATTTTGTGATTCTTTCGAAGGCATTCGTTCAATGAAGGACTGTCTTAATTGGCTGATCTATGAGAAGCATTATGGAGTGCCCCTGAAAGTAAGGTTGGCATCTCCTGGAAGCAATTAGAAGAGCATAAGTCAATTTTTCTAATTTAGAGTATCCGATCTCTGCATCCCTCAGGATCCGACTTATGTAGTAGACTGGCCGCTGTACTTTCATTTCCTCCTTGACCAAGACTGCCACCAGGGCTACTAGGGAGACTACTAGGTACAAGAATAATTCTTCTCTAGGCTCAAGCTTTGTCAGCAATGGAGGTGAGTCGAGGTAATTTTTAAGCTCCTCGAATGTCTGTTGGCATTCCATCATTCAGCAGAAGTTCTTTGGCTGCTTGAGAGCTTGAAAGAAGGGTATGCATCACTCGATCGATCTTGAGACAAAGTGATTTAGGGATACCATTTTTTTAGTTAGATGTTTAACTTCTTTAATTATTTTTAGAGTAGTCATCTCCTGAATAGCTCAGATTTTTTTTGAATTTGCTTTAATCCTACATCTCGACACCATGAATCCCAAAAACTTCTCTAAGGTCACTCCAAAGGCGTACTTGGTCAGATTCAGCTTCATGTTATACTTCTTAAGTGTACTGAAGGTCTCTTCGAGGTCAGCAATGTGGTTCATTGAAGCTTGATTTTTGACAAGCATATCATCCACATACACCTCCATGTTATGGCTGATCTGTTTCTCAAAGATTTTATTGACCATGCACTGGTACGTTGTCCCTGCATTTTTAGTCCGAAAGGCATAATTCTGTAATAGTAAAGACCACGATCAGTAACAAAAATGGTTTTCTCCTTATCCTCTGGCACCATCCAGATTTGGTTATAGTCAAAAAAGGCATCCATGAAGGTGAGGAGTTCATGACCCAAGGTTACATCCACCAACTGATCAATCCCGGATAGGGGGTAGCTATCTTTTGGGTAAGCTTTGTTCAGCTTCTTGAAGTCTATACGCATTCTCTACTTGCCATTCACCTTTTTGATGAGCACCACGTTTGAGACCCAGCTTGGATAGTTAACTTTTCGGATGAATTCAATCTTGAGGAGCTTGTCGACTTCTTCCATAATTGCTTTTTGCCTCTCCGGAGCATGATTATTCATCTTCTCTTTTACTGGCTGACACCTAGGATCAACAGCGAGTCGATGCTCCATGACCTCAGCATCGATTTTTGACATATCCATTGGAACCCAGGCGAAGACATCTGCATTCTTTCGAAGGAAGGAGATGAGTTGCTCTCAAACCTCATCCTCCAAGTTGGCCACAGTCAGAGTTATTATGCCCTCAACTGGCATGGCGTCAATAGTGAAGCCTACCAACGAAGAGTTCATAGGTTCCAAGTGATTATTAGATAAAAATATTTTTGAGAAAGCATCATAAAATAAAATATCAATAGAGCTTTCATTATCTACCAGAACACAATGCACATCATAGTCAGCAATGTTTAAAGACATTACAACCACGTCATTATGCGAGAATTGAACTTCTTGGGCATCTTCATTGGTGAAAGCAATGGGCTCCTCAGTTCTCTGCCTCTTTTAAAGTTCTACTGATCCGCTAGTCTTCCCTTACCGAAGTCCTCCAGAGATGGTGTTGATGATGTCGAGAGGTGGTCGATCTACCTGCTGCTCCTTCCTTGGCAGTTTCAGTTATGGCAGTGCCCTTGATCGATCTTCCCATCCTTTAGACCAATATGGCAGGAATTGACTGAGCCAGTCTTGCCCGATGAGCTCCTCGATCTCATCTTGGAGCTAAATGCATTCTTTAGTATCATGATCATAGTCACGATGATAGAGGCAGAACTTATTTGGATTGCATCTGCCAGAATGGGAGTACATCCTTTTCGATCTTGGTAGCTGCTCCTTAATCTCCATCAGTACTTAGGTTTTTAGAGCATTAAGGGGAGCATAGTTGTAGAACCTTTGGAGGGGGGAGCCCCACCGTGCCCTTCTATCAAGGCTTCCTTGCTTTCGAGCCTAGAAAGGAGTTTGGGCTCGCTTGCACTCAGAAAAAATTTGAGAGTGCGGTCGAGCTTCACTCAGCTTTTCTTCCTTAGTGGGCTTGTCCGGCATGCCAATTCACCGCTCTCTAGCGGCTTCATTATACTTGGCCTTGAAAGCCTCTTCCGCTCGAGCATATCCCTCGGCCTGAGCCAACATATCGGTAAAATCTCTGGGATACTTCTTCTCCAAGGAGAACAGTAGATTATTCTTCTGAAGGCCACCTTTTAGTGCAGCCATAGCAATAGACTGGTCTAGATTTTAGACTTCTAGAGCAGCTGTATTGAAGTAGTTGACATAAGTTCAGATAGATTCTTCCTCTTGCTGCTTGATGTTGATGAGAAATTTCGAACCTTGCTTGGGATGGTGGCTACTAACAAAATGAGCTACAAACTGATGGCTCATCTGGTCAAAAGAGAAGATGGTATTCAACTTGAGGGCCGAGTATCAATTCCTAGTGACTTCCTTCAAGATGGATGGGAAGGCTTGGTAGAGAATGATGTTTGGTGCGCCATGGAGCAGCATCATTATTCGAAAGGCCTCTAGGTGGTCGATCAAATTGGAGGTCTCATCGTAGCTCTCGAATTAAGAGAGTTTGAAGTTCGATGGGATAGGTTTCTACATGATGCGATGAGAAAAAGGAGGATCAGTACAGATGTCATTACCATGAGAGGAAAAAGCATGGTGGAGTTCTTCGATCTACCCATTCATCTCTTGTAGTTTTCGGTCTAGATCCTCTTGATCATGGATCTTCAAGGTCTTTTGGCCGAATGGAGGCAAAGTCTCCCTAGGGATAGAGTCATGATCAGAGTAGGAGCTCTCAGCCCTCTGCTTCCCCTTTTTAGAGGTTACCGACTGACTAGCCCAAGTTGGCCACCTCCAGATCGGATCATGAGATTTCAGAGAAGCCTGTTTCGATTGAATCGATGCTGGAGGCTGCTGCTACCGTATGGCCTACACCACTTTCATAAGGCCGCGAACTTATTGCACTAGTAGGTTGAACTGCTCCGCATCCACCATTGCTATAGGTGGAGCTTGAGTTGCCGGAGAATAAGCAGGGGCGGATAGATTTGAATGGGATTTGGCCATGGAGGTCGTCGATCATCAGATTGAAGCCTTCCTGAGGAGAATCCTTCTTGGGAAGGAGAACTTTGGAGGAGAAGAAGGGAGATCTCTACTGAGCACTCTTTTAAGAACAAGAAAACTTCAAAAGGCAAAGGTTCAGACCCTTCCTCTAGCTTCAATCCTATTGGTGCAAAATCTGATCATCGCCAAAGGAGCACTGGAGTCGAAGAAGATGAGGTCATCGCTGGTGACCTACAAAATAAGTCTCATCCAGAGCCTGAGGAATGGCTCTGACAAGATCCTTCGACGATTAAGTCAGCTCTTTCGGCCAACAGGAATGAAGTGCTCAGTAGAGAAAGTTATAGAGTGTCGAGAAGAAGAAGAGAGCCCAGAGAAAAAATATCTAGAGGATCTCTTTTATAGATGGAGTCTGTAACAAACTGATTATGACAGCCATAATCATCTGGTAGTGGGCCACTCAGGGCCACGGAGAGTTTGTTATGAAGGGTAATGTCTGTTATCATGACGTGCTAGATCGTTGAGATTTAATAGTCAAAGTTTGGAGTAGGCATTAGTTGGTGATGAATCTTTGAGTTACATCAATACCAAGGGAGCTTGGACTCCTCTTAAGCCATCTATGGGTGAGTTGATTCATGCCGTATGGAGTTGGATTCGTGCAGAGACCTTCTTGTGCGATTGTGGAAAGTTCGATCGGGAGGAGTCCGAAAGGAGTTTGGCCATTGGAGGAGTCCGAAAGTAGTTTGACTGCTGGAGGAGTCCGGAAGAAGTTCGACTACTGGAGGAGTTTAGGAGGAATTCGACTGCTAGAGGAGTCCGAAAGGAGTTCGGCTGTTGGAGGAGTTCAGGAGAAATTTAGCTGCTAGAGGAGTCCAGAAGGAGTTTGGCTGCTGGAGGAGTCCGGAAGGAGTTCATGATTGAAGCTCTCATACGATCACAAGTTACACCTGACCGAGCACCAAATTGAACTTCGGTGGGAGCGAGGTTTACCCCCAACAGCCTCCACTTGTATAGAAATTATTTTATTAGTTCAAGGTTAATACATAACTTACTTAGTATTAGTTAATTATATGATAAAGGTTTCAATATTTTATTTAAATCATCTCATTGCATTGTAACTAGTTCATTTGATGATAGCATTAAGTTCATAGGAAAAAGATATGGCAATATTTGTATTATTGATCTTGATGAACTCAAAATTGAAAATGTTGAATATCTCATTGCTATAAATGTTAAAGTAAATGAATCTAGTTGGATTTGGCAAAATAGATTAGGTCAAGCATGGATTCATTGCCTAGATTGATTAAGCTTGACTTAGTAAAAGATTTACCTAAAATAAATTTTTAAAGAAATAAAGTTTGCAAAGTATGCCAATTTGGTAAACAAATAAAATCTTCTTTCAAATCCAAAAATATTATTTCAACTACTAGGCCTCAAGAATTACTTTATATGGATTTGTTTGGACTAATTTTAATTACTAGTTTTGGAGGAAAGAGATATGGTTTTGTTATAATTGATGATATTTCAAGATACATTTGGATTTTATTTTTATCTCATAAAGATAATACTTTTGACATGTTTGTTGACTATTTAACAAAATAACAAAAGAGAAAAAATATAATATTTTGTATATAATAAGTGATCATGGCATGGAATTCGAAAATTAAAAGTTTGAAAGTTTTTGTTTTAAAAATGAAATCAATCATAATTTTTTAGGACCTAGGACATCTCAACAAAATAAGATGTAGAAAGAAAGAATAGAACTTTAATTAAAATGGCACAGATCATGCTTTGTGAAAGTAACCTCCCAAAATATTTTTAAGTGAAAGCTATTAACACTGCATGCTATGTGCGAAATAGAGCCTTTATAAGATCTATCTTGAAGAAAACTCCATATGAACTTTATAGAAAAAGAAAATCTAATGTTTTATATTTCAAAATTTTTAGATGTAAATGCTTCATTTTGATAAATGATAAAAATAAACTAGATAAATTTGATGCAAAATTAGATGAAGATATTTTCCTAGGCTATTCAACAAATAATAGAGCATATAGAGTATTTAACAAAAGAATAATAGTTGTAGAGAAATTCATGCATGTTATCTTTAATGAAACTAACTCTCTTAAAATAAGAGAAGAAGAGCTTGATGTAGATGCAGATAATCTTGAAAAAAAATTAAAAAACATGACACTTGAAGATACTCCCTCATAAGAAAAAGAAGATAAAGAGTAATATGTTGAAGAAAAGGAGCCACAACCCCAAAAAAAGCAAGGTACATCCAATCTACCAAAGGAATGGAGGTATGATCACAATCATCCTAAGAAATTAATTATAGGTGATCCATCTCATGGAGTTAAGACTATATTATCTCTTAGAAAAGCTATGAATCATGTTGTATTTGTCTCTCATTTAGAATCTAAGAATATAATTGAAGTTGAAAAGGATTCAAATTGGATATTAGCAATACAAGAAGAGTTAAACTAATTTGAAAGAAACAAAGTTCGAAAACTAGTTGAAAGATCTAAAAACTTTCTAGTAATTGATACTAAATGGGTCTTTAGAAATAAACTTGATAAGAAGGGCAATGTAATTAGAAATAAGGCTAGATCGATTGTACAAGAGTACAATCAAGAAGAAGGGATTGATTTTGATGAATCCTTTGCATCTTAGTTAGACTTAAAGCTATTAGATTATTCTTAGCATTTGCTTATTTTATGAATTTTAAATTTTTTTAAATAAATATAAAAAGTGCTTTCTTGAATGGATTAATTGAGGGAAAAGTTTATGTAGAATAACCTCCAAATTTTAAAAATCAAGAATTGCCTAATCATGTTTATAAACTTAAGAAAGCATTATATGGATTAAAATAAGCCCTTAGGGCTTGGTATGATAGGTTAAGCAAATTTTTATTAAACAATAATTTTAAAAGAAATAATATAGATAAAATATTATTTATTAAGAGAAAATCAAATGATTTATTAATCATGCAACTATATGTTGATGATATTATATTCGGGGCTACTAATGAGGTTTTGTGTAGAGAATTTGCTAGTTTTATGTAGGAAGAGTTCGAGGTGAGTATCATGGGAGAGTTACACATCTTTCTCAGACTCCAAATCAAGCAATCAAATGAGGAGATCTTCATCAACCAAAGCAAGTACATCAAGAAAATTCTAAGAAAATTTAGGGTGGAGAATATTAGAGGAAGTGTCATCCCTATGAGCACAAGTTGTGAACTTAACCAAGATCCAAAAGAAAAAGCAACAGATCCCAAGTTATATCGAGGTATGATTGGATCTTTACTTTATTTGATTGCAAATAGATCAGATATAATATTTAGTATATGCATGTGTACATGTTATCAATCAAATCCTAAAGAATCATATGTAGCTGTAGTTAAAAGAATCTTTAAGTATTTGATAAATACTCAAGATGTAGGCTTATGGTACTCAAATAATATTTATTAGATTTAATTAAATATAGTAATTCTAATTTTGCTGGTTGTTGCTTAGAAGGAAAGAGTATAAGTGGATCATGTCAATTTGTAGGAGTAAATTTGATCTCATGGTTTAGTAAGAAACAAAACTTAGTAGCCTTATCTATGATGGAATACGAATACATTGTTGCTGGGAGTTGTTGTGCTCAACTATTGTGAATCAAACAATAACTAGAGGACTATGGTGTCACTTGTATAACAATATTCCTATTCGATGTAATAATACTAGTACCATAAATTAGATAAAAAATCTAATATTACACTCAAGAACAAAACATATAGAGGTTAGACGTCATTTTATTAGAGATCATGTACAAAATAATAACATAACTCTTGAATTTGTATTGACTAAAAATCAAATTGCAGATATTTTTACTAAACCTTTGAATGAAGAAAGATTTTATGTCATAAAGAAGCAATTAGGTTTATTTGATCCTTATTGTTAAATTATTGAATGTGTTTGTATGTTGAAATGATGGATGCAATGTGATGAATTTTCTTGAATCATCTATACTTAAATTCCATTACAAAAGTCATGTTTTATTGCATCTTTCTTAGCCTAAAACTTTAAATATTTAGCTCTATGCCAGACTGAGTCGACTAAGTCAAAAGTTTAGTCGATCTAGAGTAAGTCGACCCAATACTTAATCTTAGTCGACTAAGTGTTGGAAATCCTATTTTTAAAATGGAATTTTTCATGGGATAGTGACTATTTTCCTTTCACTCTCTTTTAGCCATCCTACATTCAAACCTTAGGGAGTCAAATTTTTTCCTAAAAAATCCCAAATCAAAATCCTAGAATCCTTAATCGAGTGGGTTTAGATCCATAGTACTAAGGGAGAAGAAGCTTTGTATGCATCCCAAGATCTCATCATCTCGATCTCAAAATCAAGAGCGTCGGATCAGGAGACGTTTGGATACCTTTGAGCTATCTCAGTCCACTCCGTCTCTTGCTCCTCTAGTCGTTTCTCCACCTCCCTCTCCTCCTTCGGCTACTCCGACCAGTACTACTCCGCCATTCTCACCGCCTCGGTCCGCTCTGTCTTCTACCCCTGTTTAGCCCCTAGCATAGCTGACACCCTCTCCTTCAAAGGTAATACTATTTTCTTCAAGAGCTATGACTTTGGGTTCTTTTGGAAACAAAGTTTTGAAATTGGTCAGCGTATTAAATTTTAAGGATGGGAGTATCTTTGTTTATTAAATTTGCCCACCTACCTTAATTTGGTGAGAGAATTTTATGGGAATGCTAAAATCAGTGCAAAATCACTAGAAACTGAAGTGAAGGGTGTGAGATTGATTTGTTGGTTGAGAAATTGGGATAACTACCGAGAGCATCGACTGTAGGGGTGGAAAGGTTTGATGATCATGCCAAAGAATTGCGTCTACTATTTGGCAGGGAGGATGCACTAGATTTTGAAGAAATTCTGGCCAAGCACTTGAGTACTAAGCATCGTCTGCTTCATCATATGGTTTGCAAAATTTTCACCTCCCGAATTGGTCGTTTTGACTATATCACTAGAAATGATGTGGGGATCTTATATCATATTCTAAAGAAAGAGCAATTCAATTTTTCTACCTTAATGATGAAGGTTATGCAGGAAGCAAGGATGAGAGCCAAGCCTGCATTACCTTATGGGAAGTTTCTCATCCTAGTCTTTAGAGATTTTAGTGTAGATATGGAGGGTGAGTCTTTTAGAAAATGAAACATTTTGATACTTATGACAAAAACTCTTTGAAGAGGATGGGATTTAGAAAGGTTAACAAGAAATAGGTTAAAATTGATGATGAAGAAGAGTCCATGCTAGTGCCTAAGCCCGTGCCACGGTCTGCAAGTCCATCTATTTGGTCAGTGCCTCTTGAATCAGTTTGCCTCGAGAAAGATCAGATTGTGGACATTATGTGCCATGTTGTTGCTGAGGTATCTTATCACATTCCTTCCTTGGTGGAGAGTGCTGTAGAGCATGTTCTTACCAGGCAGCATTTTCGGCGACTATGGATCTATCCTCCTCTATCCATTCAGACCCCATATTAGACTAGGCCACATGTAGTTGCATACCTTTGAGCTTAGACATTTTGTCCTAGTGCTTGTTGTTTAAGCTCCTTTTTGATCTTTGATGTATGCCTATTTTGGTCATATGATTATGTTTAAACTTTTTAAAATATATGAATAAAGTTCTCTATTTTCCTTCATATGCATGTGCCATGTGTAGTGTGTGATGTATTGTCTTTTTTGTATAATGTGTAATGCTCTTAATTACTAATATTTATCTTTTTGATAATGACAAATGGGAGGAGAATAAGAAGAATAATGAGTTTAATTTGAAGAATAAAAAGTATAATGAAAGTAATTTGAAGCATTTAATTGATTCAAACATGAAAAGGTTTATTTTGTAACCCCAAAAATCAATTAGCACACATTAAGAGGAAGTAAATACAAAATTTAAAATTAATTTGAATATAATTATCATATTCAGGAGGAGCGTATAAAATTTGATAAAGTTTAAATGAATATATTGTATATAAATTGATTGGATGAAAATTGAATTGAAATTTGAAAGAAAGGTATACTCAAAGGATTTTGTCATCATCAAAAAGAAAAAGATTGTTGACTCCTAGATTAATTTTGATGATAATAAAAGCATTTAAGTATAATTTATTAAGTTACTAATATTATTTTTGAGGATGTGTGGTTTAAATTTTAAGTGCTCATATTATTTCAAGTGATTTTTATCAATTAAATGGAGTACCACCACTCAAGAGGTCATTAAAGAAAATCTAGACTTGACACATCTTAGAAAGGAAGGTTAATAAGAATTAAATCAAGTTTAAAAGGCAAATCTAGCCTACAAATAAAATTAGAGAAGAAAGACTGCTAAAAACTTCATGGTATGCTTGGCACATAATTTGAGTCGACCTAGTGGATGTTTTAGCCGACTCAGTATCAGTGATAAAAAAATCAAGTTTTAGAATCCAGGAGATTTAATTGACTCAGACAGAAAGTTAAGAGACTCAATCTCAAAGGATAGCAGCAAGACAAAAAGCATAAAAAAGATAAATTTTAGGATCCAAGAGACTTAGTTGACTCAGTCAGGAAGTTAGTTAACTCAGTCTCAAAGGACAGAAGCAAGATAAGAAGATAAATTTTTAAGCTTTGTCCATTTAGCTGACCAAGCCAGCATTAAGCCGACCAAGACAGGAAAGTTAATCGATTAAGATGTCTAGTTAGTCTACTCAATCATAAAGAAGCATCAAAAGATAGAAAGGCTATTTTTTAGCTATCTGATACCTAGTCGACTAAGAGCAAATTTTAGTCAACTAAGTGAAGGACTTAGTTGACTCAGAGAAAATTAGTCGAATAAGTTAGTGTAATGGTTAGTTTTTCAGATCTACACTTTTCGATCCTACCTTCTTTCAATGGTTAGATCATCATTTTTAATTGCTAGGGCATTAAATGAGGGTTCTCCAAATATCTTAGAATTGTGGGAAAGCCTTGGAATGTATAAAGAACATTTAAGAGCTTCAAGAATTACTTTTTAAACATCTATTGAAGAGCTTGCAAGTCCACTTCAGTTCATTCATTATGTGAGCCATTTTGTGAAGTGAAGGAAGAGTTTTTCAAAGAATATTCTTTCCTTCCAATCATCTTCAAAGTGAAAGAAGTCAAGGCACAAGTATTGAAGAGCTCTACCAACTTCTCTCAAGCATTCAAGGAGAAGATTAAAGCCAACAAGTTTTCAACTCAAAAATTCTTATCTTGGACTTTGTTGAGTTTTTATTTCTAAGCCTTTTTAATCATTATGATTGTATTATTTTTGTTTCAAGTTTCTTGGGGTGAGAAACTTATGTTAGTCCAAGTCTAGAGTTAGATGTTGTATTAGTTTGATTGGTAAGCCAAGGATAAAACCAATCAGGATTGATTGTAATCCCAGAAAAATAATCATTGTAAAGATTGTAATTGATGAGCCTAGATCAAAACCAACTCGATTAGATTATGAATCCAAGAAAAATAATGAAACTATAATCAATTGAGTGATTATAGTTGAATTTTCAAGTGGTTTACTTGAAAAGTGAACGTAGGTACCGAGTTTGATGCCAAACCATTATAAAAGCTTGGTCTTTGTATTTGTATAGTTTCATTTTTATTATTCTTCTTCTGTATTTATGTTTTACCTTATCTCACCAAGCACAAAGCATTGAAATTGAGCATAATTAAATTTTAAATTTTTCAGTACCCAATTCACCCCCACTTGGCTAGCCATCCTTGGGCAACACATGTCTTGACCAATTTCTTTGGCAAATTTAGTCTAAAAGCTAATGAATATCTTTTGCATGCTACAAAACATGTAACTTATTTATATATATGCAATGATGTTATATGGTTTAAAATAAGCTAGTCTAAAAATTGAGCAAGGGCATTTGAATATGATAATAAAAAAAGAAGTCAGGTCAGCAAATATTATTCTATATTTTCTACTTCCAAGGTCCTTTTATAAACTAGCTTTTGTCCCATATATACTTGCTCAAGAGATTTGAAAGCTACTATATGACCAATAACATCTACAAGATAAATAGTTTATTATAACAAATATCTATAATTTTTATGATTTAAATTTTGAAAGTGAGTAGATAAAATTTATGCATACTTGTTAGATGAAGAACGTTATAATTTCTGGCCGGTAGTTCATCGAAACTAATAAATTAAATGTTTGAATGGGTATATAGAGCTATTATCATCGTCATCTTGCTAAATAATTGTCCATCTATTAATGTAGGCAATATATTGATGAATAGCAGCTTTGAAACTTTTTTATTAAAAGCAACATTAGGTTTTTACAAAAAATATATGTTCCCTTTGATGAAAATATTTTTGAATTGTGCAGTATCTTCTCCATGTTGTTGCTTGAATAGTACTTTCTATATAATATAAATTTTCGAAAATAAATATGTAGAAGATGTATATATAAAAATATTGATAAAAATAAATTATAAAAATATTATCAGAACCTCTTCATCAATGAAGATGCAATCAAAGCTTATTGATCTTATGATTGATTTTGATGATTACAAAATATTGAGTAATTATGAGTCTAATCATATATTTCAGCGATGAATGTAGGTTTATCTAGGTGTTTAAATTGAAGAATTTATTAATAAAAAAAATTACCTCAAAAGAAGCTAAGTCAAGAAATTTCAAGATGAATTTTCAAATTTTTGACATAGTGGAGTTGATCCTAGAGGGCTAAGAGCTGACCCTTGGATTGAAATAGGCTTAAAATAGGGAGACTTTAAGTTTCATGAAGTTTAGGAGTTGACCCCAAGGGAAGAGGAGTCGATTCTGGCAAATTGGAATAGGACTAACATATTGGTGAGTCGACGAATGAACTACAGGAGTCGACTCTTTCAAAGAAGATAGAAAACTGTATTTTTAGGATCTCTAGTTCATATAGACCTCGAGTTGACTCATAAAGATGGCGAGCTGACTTTGTTCATGAGTTGACTCTCTTAGAGAAGATAAAGAACTGCATTTTTAGGATCCCTAGTTTAAGTCGACCCGAATAGCTCGAGTCGACTAATAAAGGTGGCAAGCTGACACTCTTAAGAAAAGATAATATAGTTTTTCAGATCTTGAGACTGAGTCAACTCCTGAGATTGACAAGTTGACTCGTGGATAGCTCGAGTTGACCCTTAAGGAATTGGAGTTGATCCCTGGCACAGAATCAGCAATAATGACTATTTTTTTGTACAACTCAAATGGCTAGTTTTTTATTCCAACAGCTACTCTAAGTTTTTCAATGGTTGAAACTCCTTCTCTAGCCAACTCTAAGACTATTAAAAGCAAAATAAACTTTTGTGAAGCAAAATTAAGGGGATTAAAATGAAAAAAATTCCAATTTTGAGAGCCATCATTGAATATTCCTAAAAAAGAAAAAGAGAGGAAAGTTGAGCACAAAATTTTGAGAGCTTTCAAGAGTGATCTTCTCCAACTTCTTTTACTTTCTCTCAAGCTTCAAAGAAGAGAACTTCAAGCATCTAAAAAGCAAATCATCAACATCTTCTCAGTGCTTCAAAGAGTTTATTTTTTCTATTTTTTCTTTGTGTTGAAATTCTCATAATTTATTTAATTTTCTTTACAAGTTTCTTTGAGAGAAAGAAACTTGGGGTGAAGATCCGTTCAAATCTAAAATAGGATATTGTAGATTTTGGTTGGTAAGCTTGTAAAACTAACTAGATTGATTGAAAGTCAAGAAAACAATTAGTGTATAGATTTTGGTTGGTGATCTTAGAAAATCAATTGGATTTGTTTATGAGTCTGGGTAAAACAAATATGCTATAATTAGAAAGATTATAGCAAAATTTTCAAGAAAAGCTTGGAGAGTAGACATAGTTATGGGATTGTCCTAAACCACTATAAATCTTTATATATTTATATTATGTCCTTTCTTATTTGCTTTACTTGCTTTTAATTCCTACTTAGCATTATTTTAATTCTTTCATAGTCTCTTCTATATCTTGATTTTGTACTGCATATATTATATTTATCACAATCATTCAAATAAGTTTAATTTGAAGCATATATTTATTTAGAATTTAAATTTGATAGAAATTTTTAAAGAATCCAATTCACCCCCTCCTTTTGGATTGCTATCTTTCTAGATAACAATTGGTATCAGAGCGGATGCTCTAATATTTATTGTTGACCTAGTGATTTAGAGTCAAAGATCATGGAAACTCTGGTTGGTTCCTCATCTATCGAAGGACAATCAACTTTGAGACCATCTTTAGTTAATGACACCAACTACACATTTTAGAAAGCTAGAATGGGAATATTTATGTGAGCTTTAGATTATGACATATGAAAAATCATAACTAAAAGACCACATACACTTATAATTGAAGTAAATGGAGTGTCTCTTCCCAAACTGGAAAAGAATTGAGATGAGAATGGTAAAAAGATGGCTCAATTAAATGCAAAAGCCATCAATATACTTTATTGCTCACTAGGTGTACATGAATTCAATAGAAATCAACTTGTACATCAGCAAAAGAACCTTGGGACATATTAGAAATAATTCATGAATGAACAAGCTAAGTTAAAGAGTCTAAAATTATTTTGCTTGTTCATAAGTAAAAAATATTCAAAATGAAATAATATGAGTCTATTTCTGATATGTTTATCGGATTTACTCATATAATTAATGCTTTAAATGATTTTGACAAAAAGTATACCAATCATGAGCTTATTTGCAAGGTTTTAAGATGTTTACCGAAGACATGGGAAGTTAAAGTGATAGCAATATAATAAGCAAGAGATCTCACCAAGCTGTTCATGGAGGAGTTAATTGGTTCACTCATGACCCATGAGTTAAATATGTATTAAGAGGAAGAACAAGAAGAATAGAAAAGGAAGAGAACCATCATCTTGAAACCATCTACAAAATTAGAAGAAAGCGATGAGTCGAAGGAAGAGGAAGATGAAGAAGAGAGTAAAGATGAAGATAAGGATATGGTGCTACTCACTAGAAGATTTAAGAAGTTCTTCAAGAAGAAAGGTTTAAAGATAAAGAAAAATGAAAAAGAAAAAGAAAGAAAAAAATGTCATGTGCTACAAGTGTAATAAGAGGAAATACTATAAGTCAGATTGTTCCTTACTCAAAAGAAATCCCTAAAAGATCAAAAGGAGTGCAATGCTGGGTATTTGAGGAGGTAGTGACACTTCTAGTTTGGATGAGGAAGAAGATACTACAAATTTATGCCTCATGGGTCATGATGATGAGGTAAACAATAAAAACCCTTCCAAATTTACTTCGAATGGATTATTTGAAGCCTTTAATGATTTAATAGATAAATTCAAAAAGATAAGACAGTAAACAATGAAAACCCTTCCAAGTTTACTTCGAATGGATTATTTGAAGCCTTTAATGATTTAATAGATAAATTCAAAAAGATAAGACCGAAAAATAAAGAGCTTAAGAAATCAAATTTGATTCTAATTGAAGAAAATAATAAGCTCTTGATTGAAAATAAAGATCTTTTAAAAGAAAAGAAACTTTTAGCTAAAGAAAAGAAAAACTTATGAAATCTAAAAAATCTCTTATGAAAGAAAATGCTAAACTAAGAAAAGAGATTGATAATTTAAAACCTATACTCGAAAATTGTACTATTAGTTTATAAAGCTTCAATTAATTTTGAAAAATCAAAACACTATTTACAATAAAGTTGAAATTGATTTTAACTTTTTTAAAAAATAAAAATTTATTAAAAATATATTTTCTAAAGCTTCTTCTGAAAATTATTCTATAGTTTATTTTAAATGCAACAAAATTAGCTATAAAATTTTAGAATGTAATACTAAAAAATTTGATCATACATTAATTAAATAAATTTGGGTTCCAAAAGGAACCATGTGTTCTAACTCTAATGGACCCAAGATGGTTTGGGTATCAAAAATTAAAAAATAATTTTATAGGTATGCCAAGCATCCAATGGAATGAAATAAGCAAATTTTTAAAGAATGGGTGCTTAGGATTTAAAAGGATGGGTGATAATGTTTGATAAAAATTAAACTTCTCTCACATCTTGCCATTAGTGATTTTTGAATTTATTCAAGGTAATTGATTGATTTTGATGATTTTTCAATACTTGTTATAATCTTACTCTACGACTTAAGTGATTGAATGTATTGATTTTATTTTAAATTTAAAATAAATGTGCTCTCTTTTATGTATCATGTTTAATTGTTATAAACTTAAGTCTTACTTTAAATTCAGCATATTCTCTTGACTCCTTATATCATATTATCACGTTGTTATTTGAGAAATTGAAATTAAAAATAAGCTTGATTGCATATGAAACTATTTGGATGCAAAACTTGCAAATTAATTTTATTTTTGGCATTTTCATAGGATACTTTATCATTAAAATCCCCTAAAAATTTCATGATCTAAGAATTTTGAGATAAGTCACCTATTCATAAGATTATGTGGTTGATGTATTGATTTGCATTGCATCTTAGCTTGATCTCTAAGGACTTAAAAATCCCCTAGTTGAACCTAACTTTAGAGCCTTTATCTGGTTTTCCCCTTGACTTGATTTAATTGATTTCTAAACCTCAATTGTTTAATTCTTAATCCCCCAAACTTATTTAAATATCATGCTTGATCTTTGATTTGATTACCTATTAGTTCCCAATTAATTTGAGCAAATTTTCTTGATTTGGAAATTCTTTAACTATTTTCTGCATTGAGGAGTTGACTCTTGGATCAGAGGAGTCGACTCAAGGTTTTAGCAGAAAATTAAAATAGTTCAGTAAGAAGTCGACCTCTAGATTTACTGGAGTCGACCCTTCATCAGGAGTCGACTTGAGAGTCAAACAAGTTGACCCCTATGTTAGGAATAAATTTTATAACCTGAGACAACCCAAAGCTCTACTTTTCCTATCTTCTCCTTTCCAAGCCTAAGCCCATTTCAAACCCTCCTCCCTAAATCAAAACATTCCCCTCTAATTTTCACCCAATTTTTCCAATGATTTGATCTCCAATGGCACCCCACAAGCAATTAGTCTGGAAGAAGAGGACCTGCATAGAAGTCTTAAGCCCTATCATATCTCCAATTGCTTCTTTGGTTTGCAAGCAGAGGCCCAAGTAGAGGAATGAGCCCATGTAGGCATCTTAGAGTGTTTCACCACCATCTCAGGTTCCCCCTTCTTCTCCACCTGCTCGGGCAACCCCATCTAGAATGCCCATTTCTTCTAAGGCTATTTGCACAGGAAGGAAAGGTGATTTTGATTTTCTAGATCATGAATTCATAATTGGACAGAAGATTAAGAAATTGGGATGGAATTTTTTATGTTCTCTAAATATTTCAACTTACCCCAATTTAGTAAGAGAATTCTATGAAAATATAATGTTAGGATTAGTGGTTGGAAGGCTACCGGAGGAGTCAGAATGTTGGCTCTAGGAGACTAGGACAAGTGTGAGTCCTAGGACTAGGACTGGTTTGGTCCTAGGATGGAGGTTCCACCCTCCACGATCATGAGATCCTAGTTTGTGGGTCTCATGGAGGCTAATTCATGTATGGGCTAGGTTTGGATCAATGGGAGTGAGATTGAGCCCAATCTCATTGGGTTAGCCTAGGATTTTTTTACGAGTTGGATTTTGGTCCATGTATAGGTATAAATATACATGTATATTATAAACTCTAGGAATGAGATAGAGAAGATTAATACAGCCATTTTCTTCCACATCTCTCTTTCTCTAGTCTTTCACATGCCAAGGTGCCCTAGGGGGCACACCTCCAAGCAAGGAGGAAGGAGGCATGCCCCACTCTTCCTTCAACTTCAATAGGATATTAAGGGATCCTATACAATAATTTGTATCAGAGCCTTCTTGATGAGGAGACGTGAAGAATAGATCCAGTAGGAACATGATTCAGCAGCATGAAGAACAAAAAAAAAAATTATTTTGGGGGTCGACAGGGCCCCCCTTTTTCCCTCCCGATTAGTGGCTGGCAATTGGCCGCTGGTCTCAGGCTTGGAGGCTGATTCTTGCAAACTGGCTGTTGATCCCAGCATCTGGCTGCCAGTTTCGACGATCTAGTGGCCGAGCATGGTGTGCGGAGGTTAGCAAGCGATTGGCGAGATGGTGTAAGGCCCCCTTTCTTCCTCCCTATGCATGGATCTGATCCAGCAGTAGTGGCACGCAAATAGTAGCAGTGATGGCATGCCGTAGTGGTGGTCTGGTGATGGCAGCACCTAGATCCGATGGTGGTGCATGGGTGAAGGAGTTCGGTGGTGGTCCATGGTGGTAGGTGATCGGGTTGTTTGGATGGGAGGAGGGAGCCAAAAGTCTAGAAGGTTCTAGGAGAGAGAGAGAGAGAGAGAGAGAAAGAAGGAAAAACTAGATACTTGGTGTTTTTTGATTTTCTTTTCTCTCTTGTTCATGGTTGTTCTCCTGATTGCGGCTTCACATGATGTTAAAAAAAAAGAAGTGAAGGTTGAGGTGCTGGTGATTTGCTTGGTGTGTTAGAGGAGAGGTACTCAAAGGCTTGGGTCTAGGTGGAGCTGAAAAATAACTATTCAGTCTGGTGGAGGCTAGAAAAGTAGTTGGGGTGCTTTTAGTGGTGCAACCAGTTAGAGCCTTAGGGGAGATGAAGGTGGTTGATCCATGGAGAGACAGCAGATTTAGAGGAGGTGGAAGTCCTCGATAGTTTTGGAGATGCCCATAGGGTTGTGGAGTATCCGAGATGGGAGCAACAATGGTGGAGGTCCAGCAGATCAAGACTGGACAGCTGATCTTGGATCAAGTTTCTTCTGCCAGAGCACTAGAAAAAGTCGCTGTTCAGGTGGACGATGGGTTATGTGCAATAAAAGAGGACCTAGATATGTATGAGGAGGCAATGTCGAGCCTTGGGATGAGATAGGTGGGTCTGAGCCCAGGATAGGATTTGAGCTGTAGTTCCTCTAGGTGAAAATGAAGTGATGGTTGGTGCAATAGTAGAAGAGGATGAAGTATTAGGATGGAATTCTTTAGGATTCAGTCACTAAGTTAGAGGAGTTGAATGAGCTCTTATATGTTTTAGAGGAGTTTGTAGAGCGCAGTGTATTCGAGATGGCTTCGGAGGAATCCGTAGAGTATCGAAGGTCCGAAGAAGCAGTGATGATGATCGAGGTATAGCGGCAAGCTCAACAATGCAGCATTGAGTGGTTAGCCTCAAGTGACTCAGCTATAGAGTTAGATTCTTCTACGACATCAGATGAACTTCGATTTCAAGTAGAGCACTGCACAGAGGTGGCTTCATCGATAGAAAAAGATTTGACACGAGTTCAGAGTGGAAGGTGTAGGAACTGATGTAGGGTTCTAGGGTTAGCTTTTGAAACTTTTTCAAAATTACATCGAAAGAGGTGAATTAATCATATTAAATTATGAATAATATAATATAAAACCTTAGATATATGATCCTATTATATGATTAAGGGATGCTATTAAATTAAAAAATAAAATATCAAAAGAACTGCATATTAATCATATCAACAATAGACTACTCTAGATCAGATCTAGACATGTAATAGAGAGATCAGATCATCCTTATCTTTAAATCTTGATTTTCTTAACTCACTGATCCAAGCCTGAGATGGTTACTCTAAGCTGTACATATGTCCAGCCTCTATGAGTTATCCACACGAGCCCTCGATTGCATATCTGATGTTCGGTGCCCGAAAATCAGCACAGTATACTAGTACTGTGCTGATCCTTCTCCAACGAACGATCTGAATCTTCTTTCCTTCAAGCTTGGACTCTCCAACCTTTTGAAGTCAAGGAAGATGATTCGTGATGCTGAGACACCTCTCAAACATTCACAAAGATAGAGGAATAAACCTAGAAGAAGAGCATCTTCTTCTTCTTTCTTCTCTCACCAAAGCACCTTAATTGGTGCCTTTACAAAATCCCATGCCCTAGGCTTCTCTCTCATATTTTTCACACCCCAAATGAACTCTCTCATATGTGTAATCCATGAAAAGATTATATCAAAATTCATTTTATATAAGGAGATATAGAAGAATCCTTGACTAGGTAAAATACCTAGTCAAGGGTTATCCAAACAGGGCTAGACTTGGGCCGTCCAACTCTTGGGCGCCCTCTTCTTTATTTTTGCATGGACTATCAAGGAATGTTGCACAAAAAGGCCTCTAAAAGTCATGAAAATTTGATAGAAAAAATAGGGATGTGGGTGACACAAAATAGGAAGGAGTTTCGGTTTCTCAAAACTCTATCTCATAGAGTTTAAATCAACTCGAACTCTTCTTTTGACTTGATCACAATATCTAAATACCATATTTGAGATAAAGGAAGCAAGGAGACATGCGTGAACATCTAGAGAGAAATATTTTCATGAAAAAATATAACAAAAATAGCATGGGGGGCGTTGGGGCTAAGGTGGCGCATGGAGATAGGAGTCCCAGTCTCACAAGGACTCCTAGTTTGACTTGGTCCAACTTGATCCTTAGACCAAATTAAATTAGGATATAATTAACCCAATTAGATTAGATTTTATTCTAACTAATATTCTAATTAAATTAGATTAAATTAATTTTAATTTTAATTTAATTTTTTAATCAAATTAGAAATTGGGTTGATACAAGTCCTAATTGAACTAGGACTAGTCGTTCCTTGTAATTTGCTCATCCAATAAATCAATTGAACTTGATCCAATCAAGCCCAAACCAAATTTAATTAAATTATATTTAATTAGATTTAATCTCAATTCTCTGACTTAATTAAATTAAGTTAATTAGTAATTAAATTGCTAATCAATCCTCCTGCAACACTTGCACTAGGTCAAATATTAATCGTATTGAATGTTTAACCCTAGAACGATTCTTAATCATCGATCAACCATCCGATCAGATCGAGAATGCTTATGTGTGTGACCCCATAGATCCAAATCTAAGTCGGTAGCATAGAAATAAATTTTTATATCAATCGAAGTGATCATCTAGCAATGATATCTGACAGTCGAATAGGTCAAATGTGTAGAACAACATCCTTAGAACCCATATGGATATAGTTTTTGTATAATTTATCCCCTCGACCAAAATGCTCGTAGGATACCTCAGAGTTTAATTGCCAACATTGATTAGGTCATCCACATTATATTTCAAAATATCAAATCCATCTCATGGATTATCTTGGAAAGGTTTTTGATATATTGAAATATAATGATGCATTCTTCTCCAAATCTTAGAGTAGTCAATCCCATCATGATCACTCACCAACTTTGCAAGTACTTGACTATGCCCTGAAACCTTCTATTACTGAATTCAAAATTTAGTTAGTTCGATACCAAAGTATAGTGAGTTGCTTACAAGCCATTGTGGTGATCTCAGATCTAAGGAATACTTATACCTATATTCCATCAGAGTAATTCTCAATAGTAGAATGCTTTGAAGTTGGTCACGTTCAATGATGATGTACCCATATATCTCACTTGTATGCCATACCAGTGTCTCCACACTCATTGGTTAAGAGGACAACCAACCCATATGGCACACAATGACCTATGCTCGATAAATGCTATCATCCTTATTAACAACATATCATTTGATTGTGAATAGTTTAAGAACTAATCGATAAATCCTTTCTTTATCGAAGCTAAATAGTCCTAAGAACTTCATCACAATAATGGAGTTCATTAGAAGATGTAGATTTTATGATAAAAATATTAAAAATATATATTTTTTAATAATGAATCAATTATAATTATAAGATAGTACAACCATCAATAGGCTGATGACTGACTTTGGGATACATTTTCAACAACTCCTACTTGTCCTAAAGTCACTCGGTACAGTATCTAATACCCATCTTCAACTTGTGATCGTCGAACTCCTTTATCGCCAGGGCTGTGGTGAAGGGGTTGGCTAAGTTATCCTTTTCGTCGGTTTTTGAAGGTCAACATCACCTCCATCCATGATCTTCTGGATCAGGTGGTAGCGGTATAGTTTGTGCTTCGTCCATTAGTGTGCCTTTAATTCATTCGCTTGAGCAATGGCACCAGTGCTGTCACAATAGAGCAGGATCGAACCATCAAGAAAGGGTGCTACTCCAAGCTCAGTGATGATCTTCCTCAGCTACACAGCTTTCTTCACAGCATCTAATGCTGCGATGTATTCTGCTTCAGAAACAGAGTCTGCCACAGTATGCTACTTGAAACTCTTTCAGTAGATGGCTACATTATTTAGGATAAAGACATAACCCGACATGCTTCTACTATCATCATGGTCAGATTGAAAGCTAGAGTTAGTAAACCCCAAAAGTTTCAAATCCGACTCACCATAAACCAACCATTGGTCCTTAGTATTTCTTAAATACTGAAGGATGATTTCAACCACTTTTCAATAGTTTTTTCCTAGATCAGATTGGTATCTACTCACTACTCCTAGTGAGTATGCCACTTTTGATCTCATACATGTCATGACGTACATGATAGATCTCACCGTCGAAGCATATGGGACACTACTCATACGCTCTCTCTCTTCAGGAGTTGTCGGACATCCTTCTTAGAGAGAAAAATTCTATGGCCTATTGGAAGATAGCCCTTCTTGGAATTCTCCATGTTGAACCTTTTCAGCACAGTTTCTATGTACGTAGACTGAGATAACTCAAGCATCCTCTTAGATCTATCCCTATAGATTTTCATCCCTAGGATATAGGATGCTTCACCCAAGTCCTTCATGGAGAACTGAGATGACAACGATGCTTTTATTCCTTACAATGCGGGGATGTTATTTTCGATTAAGAGAATATCATCAATGTAAAAGATAAGGAATACCATTCATCCATTTATAGATGCAGGACTCTTCTCCGTTCTTAATGAAGCCATACATTTTGATCACCTTATGAAAATGCATGTTCCAACTTCGAGATGCTTGCTTCAATCCATAAATGAATCTTTGAAGCTTACACATCTTAGACTCATCTATAGATGTGAACCTCTCAGGTTGTATCATATACACCTCTTCGATCAGCTCTCCATTTAGGAAAGCTGTCTTCACATTCATTTGCCAGATCTCATAGTCTAGATGGGTAGCTATAGCAAGCATTATATGAATGAATTTAAGCATTGCCATAGGAAAAAATGTCTCATCATAGTCAATACCATAACGTTGATGATATCACTTGGCAACCAGATGGGCTTTATAGGTCTCCATCTTTTCATCTGCACTCCTCTTTCTTTTGAAGACCTATTTACACCCAATGGATTTAACCCTTTTGGGTGGGTCAACCAATATCCACACATCATTGACCTTCATGGACTCCATCTCGAATTTCATGGCCTCAAGCCATTTTTTAGAATTAGATCTCTACATTACATCCATGTAGATGATCGGATCCTCATCATTCTAATCGAGTTCGATAGGATAACCATTCTGGATCAAGAAACTATAGTATCTATTCGGTTGACGTGGTACTCTACCAAATCGCCTTAATGGTGCAGAGATACTGGGCTTTGGATCTGATCTAATCAAATCCAATTCAGATTTGGCAATAGGTGTCGGCTTTTCTACTTGTTAAACATTGTCAAGTTTAACCTTAGAGACAACAGTTCCTTCACTAAGAAACTAATTTTTCAAGAAGATTGCCTTAAGGCTGACGAACATCTTTTGTTCATTAGCATGGTAGAAAATATATTCTTTTGATTCTTTGAGATATCTTATAAATATGCATTTGTTAGACCTACATCCAAGTTTATCTATGATTAACCATTTCACATAAGGCGGGTACCCCCAGATCCTAAGATGTGAAAGTACTGGCTTATGCTCTATCCATATCTCATATGGAGTCTTAATTACAGACTTACTTGGAACCTTATTTAATAGATAGCAAGCTGATTCGAGTGCATATCCCCAGAAGGATATCGGCAAGCTGGCAAAATCCATCAAAAATTGGACCATGTCTAATAGAGTCTGATTTCTCTTCTTAGATATACCATTATGCTATAGTATTCCTGGAGGAGTCCATTGGGAGAGAATCTTATTCTCTCCTAGATATGTGAGAAACTCACCAAAAAGATATTCTCCTCCTCGGTCAAATCGAAGAGTCTTAATATTCTTTTCAGTTTATTTTTCTACTTCACTTCTGAATCGTTTGAATATTTCAAATAACTCTGACTTATGTTTCATCAGATAGACATATCTATATCTGGATAGATCATCTATGAAAGTAATGAAGTAGAGATATCCATCTTTGGCACTTATGCTCATTGGTCCACATACATCAGTATGTACTAGACCTAAGAGCTTAGTTGCTCTCTCATCTTTTTTAGTAAAAGATGACTTGATCATTTTTTTAGGAAGATAAAATTCACAGGTTGGAAGTGATTCACAATCACTGACTTCAAGGATTTCCTCTTGAGTCAACCTGTTTATCCTATTTTTATTAATGTGACCTAGCCTATAGTGCTATAAGTAGATATCAGATACACCATCTAATCTAGGGTGCTTGCCAGTGGAATAGACTACATTAACAGGTTGTGATAACATGTACACACCATTATTCAAATGTTCAGAGAATATAGTAATACCATTCATAATGACATTATAAAATTCTTTCTTTATTGAAAATTCATAATTATCTTTAGCCAAAAGGCCTACAAAAATGATATTAAAAAAAAAACTAGGATAAAAATAATAATTACTAAGAACAACTGTATGAAACTCAAAGATAAGTTTCAAGATTCCTAATGCTAGAAATGGAATCAATCTTCCATCTCCAATGTTAAGGAACCTCTCGCCTTGCTCGAATCTCCTACTGACCTACAATCCTTGTAACGAATTGCAAATATGGTAAGAGCTACTAGCATCCAATACCCAGTCAATTTTATCACAAATAGAAAAATTATAAGGAGTTATCATATAAATACCTTGTCCAATAATAATTTGGTTTTTTCTCGACCTGTTGGGGTCCAGTGAGATAATGTACGGAGGACAGTTCTTCTTTCAGTACTCCTGCTTTTTGCAGAAGAAGCATTTAGCTTGACTCTTATCATACTCGATCTTCTTAGTCTGACCCTGCATAGATGTCCCAGCCTGAACTTGCACCTTCTTTGATTTCTTCTTCTTATTCTTCTTCCCTTTCTTAAAGGATCGAGACCTAGAAGATGAACCTCCCACTAAGTTTATGGACTCCTTGTAGAGCTGGTGATCCTTCTCAAACTTTTGAAGCAACCCTAGTAACCCATGGTAGTTAACTTCAGGCTTTGTCATTCTATAATGAGTAAGGAATGGGAGAGATGATTTGGGCAATGAGTTCAAAATCGCATCTTTTTCTAGTTGCTCATGCAAGAAAAATCTGAGCTTGCTCAAATACTCCATCAGCTCGATCATGTACAGTACATGATCAACGATTGAAGCTCCATCCCTCATCTTGATGTTGAAGATGGCATAACTAGTCTTATACCTCTCAACGTCATCGGGTGTGCCAAAAGACTCATTCAATACTTGAAACATGTCTTCTGGCTGAGCTGACTCAAACCTGCGACTAAACTCATCACTCATGGTAGCCAACATAATGCAACACATCATGATTCAATCATTGAGCCACTTTTGATAACTATCTCTGATCGTTCCATGTGCATTGGGTGCTGGCTCCTCAGGTGCCAGATCTGTCAGTACATACAAAATCCATTCATGCTCCAGGATAAACTTCAACTTTCGATATCAGTTGTCAAAGTTGGGTCCCACTAGCTTATCATTGTCTAACAATGATCGGAGCGAAAGGAAAGTGGCCATCTCTGTACAAAGAAAAAATAAAATCTAATTAGTAATTGATTCATTAAACCTAAAGATTTGGATCTTTAATCAAAAGGTTCTTCCATTATTTTATTCAAATTGGTAGCCTCTACCTCCAATCCAAATTTCTTAGTGGACACTAAAATCCACATAGATTGCACACAAGCCCAACTTTGGTTGGTCAATCCATGTATACATCTAAGGGCGAATTCATAACTAATTATTTTTTAAAATAATTTTTAGTAATTTAATTTTATTCTAGTCCCTAATCAGTAGGCTTTGGCCTTCACTGAAAAGGTCTAATAGGTCCAAACATTAACATGACCATACTTGGTCCATCTAATCAATGATTGATTAAGTCCAATTTTGATTGGTCAACCTAACCACCATTTAGATTGTTGCGGCCAAGAAATCATATTATGAATAATAATTTCATTAGCCGATAAGCACCAGGCCTTTGGGCCTCCAATGATTATCAAACTAATGGACCCATTATCATCCACTTAATGGGAGGCTATAATCTAGTTATCATCATAACTATTTTATTTTTAAAGATCTAATAATTTTAGAGAATTTAATTGATTTGATTTAAAGAAGATAGAGAGAATGAGCCAACCAATCTCAATCCTTCCACTGACTTCACCAAGTTAGATAAAAAAAAAGGATCTAATTCAAACCAGCATTAGGAGCACCTAAATCAGTTACACTAATTTATCTAATTGATATGGATGAGCTCGAATCATCAAGTGATCTAATCAAAATCTAATTCATCAGGATAGCCAAGTAAGTGAGATCAGTGGAAGGGATATGCCATTAACTCATCAAAAATCGAATTAGTGCGAGTAGCTCCCAATTAAAAACCATTGGTTAGACTGTCAAATTTATCTTAGACACCATCTGATTCATTAGTTTCAACTTGAGCAACCTAGTAATTTTGGATTCGACCGCGTAGCTAGGAATCAAGTCCATCTTGGTTCTCGTTAAAGATATGGACTTGACCAACTACAATTATTATAATTGATCTAGAGAATCCTTGACCTAATCTAAGATAACTATTGATTAAATTTAGTCAATTCTCTAATTAAGTCTTTTTTTTAATCTAATTGTAGGTCTAACCCAATTAATGGACCTAATTTTCACTAACCCATTAACCTAATGTGTTATGATTTATATCTTAGGATCTTTAATTCATAATCCTAGATCCTAATCAATCAATTCTTAATTCTTAATTAAGTTTTGGGCTAAGGGTTGGGGTTTGACATTTTGAAAATAATTTTTATATTTGTAAAAATTTTTTGCAACTTGGTTCTATCAACTAGTTGCATGTCTGATTCATAATCAATATGCACATATGACAAACATGAAAACTATTTTAGATCTAATCTAAACATGCTCATAAAATTGAAACTATTTCAATTCTAATTAATCATAAATCATCTTAGATTAGGTCTAACACATTTATGATAATAAAAATTAGATTAAAACTCTTTTAATTAGGTCATAAAATTTTTTAGATCTAATCTAAAATTTTATGATCAGAATTTTAGATTCGCACGCACTAGGACAACCTCTCCACTGTAAGAGATAAACCTTACAGCAGGATAACCTTACATTATGTGTAATCTAAAATTTTATTTTTAGATTTAATCATTAGATTATAAATTAGATTTAATCTAAAAATATAATTTAATCATGCAAAAATCATGTAATAAATGAACCTAGGTTCTAATACCAATTGTAGGAACCGATCTAGGGTTCTATGGTTAGCTTTTAAAACTTTTTCAAAATTATAGTAGAATAGGTGAATTAATCATATTAAATTATGAATAATATAACATAAAATCTTAGATATAGAATTCTATTAAATGATTAAGGCATGCTATTAAATCAGAAAATAAAATATCAAAAGAGCTGTATATTAATCATATCAATAGCAAACTACTCTAGATTAGATCTGGACATGTAATAGGAAGATCAGATCATCCTTACCTTTGAATCTTAAGTTTCTTAACTCGCTGATCCGGGCCTGAGATGGTTGCTCCAAGCCGTATATATATCCGATCTCTATGAATTATCCACACGAGCCCTCAATTGCAGATCTGAAGTTCGGTGCCTAAAAATCAGTATAGTATGCTAGTACTCAACTGATCCTTCTCCAATGGTCGATCTGGATTTTCTTTCCTTCAAGCTTGGACTTTCCAATTTTTTGAAGTCGAGGAAGATGATTCGTGATGCTGAGACTCCTCTCAAACATACACAAAGATGGAGGAATAGAAGTAGAAGAAAAAATCTAGAAGAAGACCCTCTTCTTCTTCTTTCTTCTCCCACCAAAGCATCTTGATTGGTACCTTTACAAAATTTCACACCCTAGGCTTCTCTCTCAGATTTTTCACACCCCAAATGACCTCTCTCACATATGTAATCCATAAAAAATTAGATCAAAATTTATTTTATATAAGGAGATATAGAGGAATCCTTGACTAGGTCAAATACCTAGTCAAGGGTTATCCAAACAGGGCTAGACTTGGGGTGCCCAACTCTTGAGCGCACTCCCCTTTATTTTTATGCGGACTACCAGGGAATGTCACACAAAAAGGCCTCTAAAATCCATGAAAATTTGAGAGGAAAAATAGGGATGTGGGTGACACAAAATAGGATGGAGTTTTGGTTTCTCAAAACTCTATCTCATAGAGTTTAAATCAACTCAAACTCTTCTTTTGACTTGATCACAATATCTAAATACCATATTTAAGATAAAGGAAGCAAGGGGGCATGCATGAACATCTAGAGAGAATTATTTTCATGAAAAAATTCAACAAAAATGGCATGGGGGGCATTGGGGCTAAGGTGGCACATGGAGATAGGAGTCCTAGTCTCACTAAGACTCATAGTTTGACTTGGTCCAACTTGATCCTTAGATCAAATTAAATTAAGATTTAATTAACTTAATTAGTTTAGATCTTAGTCCAACTAATAACTTAATTAAATTAGATTAAATTAAATTTAATTTTAATTTAATTTTTTAATCAAATTAAAAATTGGGTTGATACAAGTCCTAATTGAACTAGAACTAGTTCTTCCTTACAATTTGCTCATCCAATAAACCAATTAAACTTGATCCAATGAAGCCCAAATCAAATATAATTAAATTATATTTAATTAGACTTAATTTTAATCCTCTAGCTTAATTAAATTAAGTCAATTAGCAATAGAATTGCTAATCAATCCTCCTATAATACTTGCTCTAGGTCAAACATTAATCGTATTGAATGTTTAATCCTAGAACGATTCTTAATCATCGATCAACCATCCAATCAGATTGAGAACTCTTATGTATGTGACCCCATAGGTCTAAACCTAAGCCAGTAGCATAAGAATAAATTTTTATATCAATCGAAGTAACCATCTAGCAATGGTATCCGATAGCCGAATAGGTCAAATGTGTAGAACAACATTCTTAGAACCCATGTGGTTGTAATTTTTATATAATTCATTCTCTTAACCAAAATGCTCATAGGATACCTTAGAGTTTAACTGTCAACCCCAATTAGGTCATCCACATTGTATTTCAAAATATCAAATCCATCTTATGGATTATCCTGGCGAAGGTTTTTGCTATATTGAAATATAATGATGCATTCTTCTCCAACTCTTGGAGTGGTCAATTCCATCTTGATCACTCACCGACTTCGTAAATACTTGACTATACCTAAAAATTTTTTATTACTGAATTAGAAATTCAGTTACTCTGGTACCAAAGCATAGTAAGTTGCTTGCAAGCCACTGTGGTGATCTCAGGTCTAAGAAACACTTATACCTATATCCCATCAAAGTAATTCTCGACAGCAAAATACTCTAGAGTTGGTCACATTCAATGATGATGTAACCATATATCTTACTTGTATGCCATACCAGTATCTTCACACTTATTGGTTAAGAGGACAACCAATCCATATAGCACACAATGATCTATGCTTGATAAACGCTGTCATCCTTATTGACAGCGTATCATTTGATTATGAACAGTTTAAGGACTAATTGATAAATTCTCTCTTTATCAAAGCTAAATAATCCTAAGAACTTCATCACAATAATGAAGTTTGTTAGAAGATGTAGACTTTATGATGAAAATATCAAAAACATATTTTATTTAATAATGAATCAATTATAATTATAAGATAGCACAATCATTAATAGGCTGATGATTGACTTTGGAACACATTTTTCAATAGAAGGATGAAGAGGGAGGAGCGATATCTTAGCACCAACATTGGAGATGCATAGTTCCAGGTGGAGCAGAATGTGCAGGAGGACAGGCATAGTTCTAAGGTGACTGCGTCAAGATATACAACAAGTGTCGGTACAGAAATGCTGCAAGTTCTCCAAGAAAGTTAAAAAAAAGTGATGCAACTATCAAACAGAAGGGATCCTACAAAATTAGGATGGTGTCATGAAGCAAGCACAGATCTTCATCTATGGAGGTGGTCATTCCAAAGATCTCCAAAGGTGCACAGCAGTTGAAGAAGATTGATAGAAGCGAGTTTGCATAGGGAGCTATCTGGGTGCACCGTAGATCACAGGTTGGTGTTGCAGCCATGGGGTTAGAGCAGGAGGACATCAGTTTGAGGCTAAGAAGTGCGGTGGAGCATGAGTCTCAAGGGCTATGAAGCATAGGTCAGTGTTGTAGCTAAGGAGGCGAGGTGGCTTTGAGTAGACGGTATCAGCTCTGGAGGTAGTAGGATGGTGCAAACGGTTCACACGAGATTTGCCAAAGCTTGGGAGCACCAAGATGGAGATTGTTAGGATTAGTGGTGCTCCTAAGCCTTGGAAGGCCATGGAAGGAGTCAGGGTGTTGGCTCCAGGAGACTAGAATAGGTGTGAGTCCTAGAGCTAGGACCAATTTGATCCTAGGATGGAGGTTCAGCCCTCCACACTCACGAGGCCCTAGTTTGTGGGTCTCATAGGGGCTAATTCATGTATGGACTAGATTTGGATCCATGGGAGTGAGATTGAGTCCAATCTCACTGGGTTAGCCTATGGAGTTTTTTATGGGTTGGGTTTTAGTCCATGTATAGGTATAAATATACATGTATATTATAAACTCTAGGAATAAGATAGAGAAGATCAATATAGTCGTTTTCTTCCACATCTCTCTTTCTCTAGTCTTTTACATGCCAAGGTGCCCTAGGGGGTGTGCTTCTTGGGGGGTGCGCCTCCAAGCAAGGAGGAAGGAGGCATGCCCCACTCTTCCTTCAACCTTAATAGGACGTTAAGGGATCCTGCACAACATATAAAAGTGGAGGTGGGAAGTGTAGTATTGGAAGTGAAAGGTGTGCATGTTGAGATTGATATAGAGAGCATTGGATGCAAACTTCACATGTCGATTATTGATAGCAAATCAAATGACCTCATGCAGCACGAGACTGGATTGAAAGTTGTCTTAGAGTATGAGGATGTTGAAAGAGTCAAAGAAGTGAGTGCAAACCACCTGAGTGTAGAAATGAGATTGCTTCATCACGTGATCAGCTGGATTTTCTTCCTAAAGATGGGAAGATTTGATTTTATGTTAGAGAGAGACATCACCCTGATGTACTATATATTATTTTGGAGATTCCTTTGAGTCTTCTATCTTTCATGATAGGGTTGATGCAGGATGCTGCAAATTGGTTGAAAGTATCCTTACCTAATGACATGGTTCTGACTTTCATCTTCCAAGAGCATAGGATAGATCTTGAGGGGGAGACCACTAGAGCATTGATGCATACTGATACTTACAATGATCGTTCACTCCAATGGATATGTTTCTAGAAGATCGAGGGTCGTTGGACTTGTAGAGGCATGTGCAAAGAGATTAGATAGATTCTAATGATGATGAGGCTCTAGCAACAATACCCATTGTAGATATCAGATCTGAAGAGCTAATAGTTTAGTCCTAGTAGGGAGAGACAGTTCCTGATTGTTCAGAGACTTTAGATCGGCCATCTTTTAGACTAGATGAGGATACTATAGTAGAGAAGGTCTTCACAAGGATCATTGATATAGTTAGAGCAGAGATTCAGCAGTTCACCTTCAAGGCGATTTCATTTCTTAGAGAGGAGATAGCATGGATGATTTAGGTGATCACCTTGGTGAGGGCTAATGCTTAGAGATAGCCATCAGGAGATGACAGACCATCTTCACCTACTCAACCTAGACTCTCTTCCTAGAGCTATCCTGTTCTACCTCCATAGGATGCTAGGACTCATCTTATAGAGCTATAGTTTTTCTAACAATCTATTTTTTGGCAAATGTAGATGGCATACTTTTTGGATATTTTATAATCGCTTTATAATTACTTTTTGGAAATCAATGAAAGGTGACCATTTTATGAAAATTTCAGTGTGTGGCTATCTGTCTGATTTTTGTGCTTTTTGGGTGATTGATTATGTGCTATATTTGTAAATCTAAGGGGGAGAAAAAATGTAAAGCTTATTCATTTAAAATTAACTAATTATGCATAATTTTGGAAGAAAAAGGAGGAGAATTAAGAAAATTTAGTTTTCTAGAAGTTATTATGAAAAGTAGGAGGAGAAATAATTTTTGAACTTAAAATGATAAATTATTAACAAAAATATATATCTTGCTTATCTTGATATATTTGAGCATTTGTGTTGTTTTCGTAAAATATGATACTTTGATTTGTATGGTTTTATTATATCATCATTTTTGATAATTTATTAATATCAAGCCGAATTTGAAACATGTTTTCATATTTTGCTATGATTAATCATTTTTGAGAAATGGTTTAAGAACTTGCTCTTCTTAAATCCTTAAGTGATATCAAGAAAATCTTTCAAGAAAGTTGTTATTTATTTTGAATTTCAAAGCAATTGTTATCAAAAAGTAAATTCTTACAATTGGTATCAAACAACTTATTTTTGCCCGATACTTCATTGCTTTTTCTCTTGACAAAAAAAAGAGAACATTTTATGCTAAGCCTATTTTGCTTTGATACATTTATGATCCCATTTCTGAATTTAATTGATTGACTAATACTTATTAAGAAAAGGAAGAAATGAGTTTTAAATATGTCTTACGCTTGGCTTTGATACTCTGCATTCCTTTCTCTAAAAAGCTTCTCTTGTTGAATCTTTGAAGTTCAAAGTAACTTTGAAGTTGAATTTGAAAATCCATTCAATGCATCAATTTTATTCAAAAAGGGAGAGAGATATTTCCTATTGATATATATTGACCAAAAGAAAGAAGAAATTATAAAATCTGAATTCAAGTTAATTTTGAAAGGGAAGAAATATTTTTGAGTATATTTTGTTCAAACAAAAAAAATGTTATAAAATCTAAATTTGATATATTTTTGAATTTAATTTGCTTGATTTTGATGATACATTTTTAATCTTTTCCTTGAGCCTTTTTGATGCTATAAAAAAGGGGGAGATGTATGATGAGTATATGCTTAAATTGGTTGAAAGGCTCTTAATTTGAATGATATGCTCATGTGTTTGCTTGAGATCATAAGAAATGAGCATTTTGGTATCAATTTATGATCTCAATAAAGTATTCATGAAGTATATATTTATATGTATTTATTTTATCACTTCATGATTTATATTAGCAATTTAGTTGAAATACATTATGTTTATTATCTACACATATACTCAAAGTTTTGTCATCATAAAAAAGAAGAAAATTATTAACCCTATGATTGATTTTGAGGATTATAAAATGTTGAGTAATTATAAGTCAATCATGTATTTCAAAGATGAATATAGGTCATTCCAGGTGTTTAAATTAAAAAATTTATCCATAGAAAAGATCCTCTTAAAAGAAGCTAAGTCAAGAAATTTTAAGAAGTTCAGAAGTTGTTGATCCTATAATTGATTTTGATGATTACAAAATATTGAGTAAAAATGTTACTAATCATGTATTTCAGGATTAAATATAGGATTTCTCAAATACTCATATTGAAGAAATTATTTTTGAAAGAAATCCTCTCAAGATGTCAAGCCAAAGTAATTAAAAGAAGCTTTCATAAATTTAGATGGCTCATTATGAAGAAAATTAATTTAGAAGATTTTGAAAGTTGAATTGATAAAGATACTTGGAGAAGGTCAAAGCTATCATTTCATCAAATTAGAGATCAAGATAATATTTTTCGGAAGCCTCAAGAGAGTTAGAGAAGAGTTTGAAACTTTTGGAGGTAATTTGAAAAGATTTGAAAGTCAAAAAATGAGAAAAAACATGTTTAGACAAAAAGGGTCGACCCTTAGGTCGATTCCTTTTAAAAAGGGCAGCTTGGCATGCTTCCAGCATGTTGTTTTTGTATGGCCTCACAAAAGGGTCGACCTATAGATCGACCCCTGGTGAAAGGGTCGACTTCTATTGCATAGAAATAGAAAATAGAAGTTGAATTTTTGAGTGCAGTCCAAGTATTGATACTTGAGCAAAAGATGTCGTCACTAGATTACAAGATGTTGACCCTAGATCAAAAAGTGTTGACCCCTGCAGAAAAGGAGCCGATCCCAATGTCGGGACAAGCTGTAATGGCCAGTTTTCTACATTTTTTTAATAAATCTTTTTCATTCCAAATGGCTAGTTCAAGCCCTCCAACAGTCCAAACTCTCTCTTCAGCCATTATAAAGACTATTTAAAGGTGGAGATTCAAAAGAAAAAGGAGGGAAGTGGATTGAAAGAAGAAATCATTCAAAGTTGAGTGAGCCGCATTGAATATCCAAGAGAAAGAGAAAAGAGAGATATTTGAGCATCAAATTCAGAGAGCTTTTAAAAAATATCTTTCGCAACTTCTCAAGCATTCTCTTAAGCTTCAAAGAAGAGTTTCAAGCTTCAAAAGAGCCATTCATTCAATCTCTTCTTCGTGCATCAAAAAGAGTTTCTTTTATTTTATATTGAATTTATTGATCTTATATTTTTATTTTTTTATAAGTTTTTTTGGAATAAAAGAAACTTGAGATTTAGATCGATCAAAGCCCATAATTGAACGTTATATAAGTTTTGATTGGTAAGCCTGAAAAATCAACTGGATTATTAGTGAACCCAAAAAAACTATCGATATAGGATTGTAGTTGGTGAGCCTGGTAAAACCAACTAGGTTTGTTTGTAATATCGGGTTAAAACAAATGCATTGTAATCTATAGATTATAGTGAAAGTTTCAAGAGGATAGCTTGGGAAGTGGACGTAGGAGCGGATTATTCCAAACCACTATAAATTACTTGTATTTATGATGTGCTTTAATTTCTAGCTTTTCATTCTTACATTACTTATTTGCTTTATTCACTTAAATCATCTCATTGCTTTTAATTTCATGGTTATACTTTGTATATTCATTATAAAGACTCAAGTTGTTTTAAATAAAAGTACATATTTGACTTAGAGTTTTAATTTGACCAAGATTTTAAAAGAATCCAATTCACCCTCTCTTTTAGATTTCTACCTTTAGACAACAAGTGATATCAGAATAGGTGCTCTCATATTATTTGTTGACCTAGCCATCTTGAGTTAAAAATCATGGCAATCCAAATAGAATTTTTGTTTAGTGAAGGATATTCTATAGATAGACCCCCAGTATTAAATGGATCAAATTATATATATTGGAAAGCTAAAATGAAAATCTTCATAAAATCACGCGATTATAATTTATGAAAGATTATAATCAATGGCCCATAGATACCGAATGCATTAATTGGTGATGAAGAAATAATCCAACTAAATATCAAGGCTTTAAATATACTTTATTGTTTGTTAGATATAAATGAGTTCAATCTAATTTCTTCTTGTATTTTAGTAAAACAAGTTTGGAAGAAATTGAAAATGAATTATGGGGGAGCAAATCAAAAAGAGAAATCAAGCTCCTATGAAGAGAATAAAGCTCACCCTAACCTATGCCTCAATACTCATAAGGATGAAAAGAAGAAGAAGAAGAAAAAGAAACACACAAGAAAGAATGCTTTGATTAAGGGGGAGCAAGGCAAAGAAGAAAAAAATGAGAAAGAGGAAGAAGGTATCATCGCCTCATGGCTAATGAAAATGAGGTAAATCTTGAAAATTCTTCTGACTTTATATTTGATAAATTATATGAAGCTTTTAATGAATTAATAGATGAATGTAAAAAATTAAGACTGAAAAATAAAGAGTTCAAAAAGTCTAATCTTCTCTTAGCTAATGAAAAGAGTAAAGTCTTATTAGAAAAGAAAGATATTTTGATAGAAAAGAGTTCTTTAGCTAAAGAAAAAGAAGAATGGGTGAAATCTAAAAATTCTTTAGTTGAAAAAAATATTGAGCTAAAAAAAGAATATAAAAATCTAAAATTCTTCATAGAAGAAAATAAAAATCTTCTAAAAAAAAGAAAGAGCTTTTGGGAGAAAATGAAAAATTAATAAGAGAGATTGAGATTTTGAAATTCATAATTGAAAAATTTATCCTTAGCTTTCAAAACATTCAATTTATGGTAAATAATAATAAGGCTATTTTCAAAAAAACTAGTTTTAATTCTTTAGAAAAATAGCAACATACTAAAAATATGTTCATAAGAGCTTCATCTTATAATTATTATATTAAATACATTAAATATAGTCAAGTTTGCCATAAAATTTCAAAGTGCAACTTCAAAAAAATTGGCCATACTTTAATCAAACCAATTTGGATTCCAAAAGAAATCTTAAGCACTAACTCCTATGGACCCAAGATGGCTTGGGTACCAAAAGCTAGAAAATAATTTTTGCAGGTAGGCCAAGCATCCAATGAACTAAAAGAAGCTAATTCTTATGGATGGATGGCTTGGACTTGAGAAAATGGATGATGATATTTGGTAAAGCTAAACTTTTCTCTATAACATACCATCAATATTTTTTGAATTTGTTTAGAATAATTGATTGATTTTGATGCTTGCAATGAATTTATACCATGATTTGAATACTTTAATTTTTAAATCAATGTGCTCTCCTCTAGGTATTATGTTTTGAATCAATATGAAATGAATTTATCTTGAAATTCAGCATGTGATATCTCAGCTTTTCATATCAATTTTGCTATTAAGAAACTTAAACTAAAAGAAGTTCAATTATCTATAAATCCATTTCATTGCAAAACATTAAAGTGAAACTGATTTTTGGCATTTCCCCATAAGATGCTTAGAATTTTCTCAAAATTTTGTATGAAATAAAGTACTTGAAAATAAGATATCTAATTATAAAAATTAAGTTCTTGATGTGTTGAATTACATTGCATATTAGCATATTCCTAAAGATTTAAAATTTCATAGTTCAACCAAAACTCATAGAGCCTATATCTAAATTTCCTTTTACATGAGTCTCTTGACTTGATAATCTTGTCCCCATGATTGATTAATTCTCAATCTTCCAACTTGACTTAAATATTTTTTTTGATCATCGAATTGATTGCCTATTAATTTTTATTCAACTTGATTAAATTTTCTTGAATCAAAAACTGCTTGAACTATTTTCTGCTTCGAGGAGCCGACTCCTAGTTTTACTAGAGTCGACCTCTCTTTAGGAGCCGACTCTTGATTTAGCAGGAGTCGACCCCTTCTTTCTGGGATTAGTTCTCTTTCTTGAAAATATCCCGAGGCTCTATCATTCTATTATCAATTTTCTCAAGCCATAATTTCTTTCAAACCCCTCTCCCACTAAAATCGGACCTTCCCTCTCCATTTCTATTCTAATCTTGTGATCCTTGTTCTTTAATGGCACCTTGGAAGCATTTCATCCAAAGAAAAGAAAGTCTAGTTTCTAAAGTGAAAGATGTGCAGTTTGAGATGAATGTTGATAGCATTGGATGCACGCTACATATATAGAGATTGATATGAGCATCTTGGACTTAAACAGCTACACATTTAAGATTTGTATTGGATCGAGATGATGATTGGGGGTATTGAGGATATTAGCTCTCATGCTGTAGCAAATGATGATGATGAAACTCCTACAGTAGAGTCTATTGTAGTATGTATTAGGATAAGAAGCCAATAGAGCAACATGAACAAATAGAGATAGCTTCACTTTCACAGACCAGCCAACCAAATATTAGCTCATGAATACCTGATAGACTGGATGAAGATGTATTTATTGAGAGACTCTCCATTAAGATCGTAGTGTCGGTTTGTGCAGAGCTTTAGGGGTACATATCAGAGACACACCAGATGAGATGAGATCAGATGGAGGTATTATCATTAGTCAAAGATGAGTCAGGAAGATTTATTCAGGCACTCACTACAGTGAGGAAGGATGTTCGCTACCAGGTCCAATCATTTGGAGATATTAAACTACTTCCTCCTTCAACCTAGCCTAGACCTACACCTTAGGATTACCCTGACATACATTAGCTTAAGATGCTAGAATTCTTTTTCACAGCTTTAGTGACCCTTTCAATCTATTTTTGGCATCTATATAGGATATACCTCTCATACATTTTGCATGCTTTCATGATTTTATCTTTGTAATCACCATTGGCTAATCAATGAAAATTTTAACTTTTATGAAAATTCAATGTGTTTGATATTATTTGTTTGACTCAATATGTGTTTTGCTTGCAAAGCAAAGAAGAAGAAATGATTACTTGTTTAAATTAATTAAATATACTTGATTTGAAAGAATAAGAAAAGAATTAAGAAAAGTCAAGTTTTTTAGCATTTGTTATGAAAAATAGGAGAAATAATTTTGAACTGAATAAGAGAAAATATTATTAAAATATTAAAAATAAAATTATTTTAATCTATTTATGCACTCTTATTGTTCTAGTTATTTATTTTGCTTTAGAAAAATTATTTATATTTTACTTTTTATTCAATCATACTTTACATAGTTTGATCCTATCATAATTTTTAATAATTAATTAGTACCAAGCTGAATCTTGAAAAATATTTTACTTCAAATAAAAATTCTAGATAAATAATTTTTGAATCTCATGAAAAATCATTAATAAGCATTTATTTGTTGTTTGACTTATTGGTTCACTTATATTTGAGCTTTCAGGTGATCTTGTTTATTCATGTTTTACATTGGTATCAAAGAATTCATCCTTAAGTGAAGTTTAATAATTGGTATCAGATTTTATCACCTTGTACTCCATCTTTCGATAAAAAAAAAAAGAGAAAAGAATGCTTTATCTCAAACCTAAGTTTGCATAGCCATATTTTTAATATGATATTGTTTGAGATAAATTACAAATATTTGATACCTTTACTGAACTTAATGTGTAAATTTTTTTTTTTAAAAAAATATTTTTTAAAAAAAAATTAATTATTAAAAAACTAAATAAATCTCTTTGTGATAATATATCCAAATTTTAATTTTGTAAGAATCTATCTATCTCAGATTTGCAAAGCTCAAAAAACAAACAAAAAAACTTCTTTCAAATAGCACAAACAAGCAATTTCTCAAAAATTTATCATAATTAATATCATAATTTGTATCAAATAGTATATTTTTGCCTTGAATTCCATTGTATTTCTTTTGGCAAAAGAATAGTTGCTTTATCTCAAATATGAATTTTCATGGCTATATTTTTGTTATTATAATATTTGACATAAATTCTTATGATATATTTTTGAATGATTTACTTTAATATCAAAGTGAAGAGAAGTATTTTCAAGAATATATTATTTAAATTTTTGAAATCTAAAGTTCTTATTAATTAAAATTGAGAAGTACATTTACATAGCATACTTTTGGACTTTTAGATGTTTGTTATCATTGTAAACATCTTTTGAAGTTAATGAAAAGTAAATTTTTAAAAGTTCTTATGAATTATTTATATTGAAGCAATTTTACTCGAAGCAATGAATTTGAAATATGACTATCATTTGCTTTGATACTATATATTTTACTTTACTCAATATATTTTTGAAACATATCTTTTCCAAATTTAATTGATTAATTTTTTTAAAAAAAAAGATTGAATATTAAAGTGCATATTATGCTTGATTTCATAATCAAATCTTTTAAAAAGCTCTACTCCTCTTAAAGCTTAAAAGTGCATATTTGAAAATCTGATTAAAATGTCATATTCATTCAAAAATGAGGAGAGCCTTTAATATTTGACTTCAAGCTAATTTTTTTTTAAAAAAATATTTATTCAAAAAAGAGATAATTTTTTTGATTTGATTTTATGAATTTGATACATCTCTCAATTTAATATCTTGATATTGATTTTGATGATATATTTTTTTCTCTTAAGCTTTTTAATACTATCAAAAAGAAAGAGAGGAATGTTGAGTATATACTTAAAAAATTAATGCTTAAAAAATTCTATAAATTTGATACTTAAAATTTTAATACTCATTGAGTTGAATTAAGATATTAATTTAAAATGAGTATATAAAATATGTGTAATAAATTAAAGACTAATTAAGAATATTCATGTAGTGTACATTCATGTGTTTGATCTAGTACTTCATGATACATATTGGCAAAATGCATTGAAACACATTATTTATTTTTATTACACATATACTCAAAATTTTATCATCATCAAAAAGGAAGAGATTGTTGATCCTATGATTGATTTTGATGATTACAAAATATTGAGTAAAAATGCTACTAATCATGTGTTTCAAGATTGAATATAGGATTTCTCAAGATGTCAAGCCAAAGCAATAAAAAGAAAAAGTTTTTATAAATTTGGATGGCTCATTATGAAAAAAATTAATTTAGAATATTTCAAAAGTTGAATTGATAAAGATGCTTAGAGAAGGTCAAAGTTGTCATTTCATCAAGTTGGAGATTAAGACAATATTTTTTGGAAGCCTCAATAGCATTAGAGAAGAGTTTGAAACTTTTAGAGGTAATTTGGCAAGATTCGAAAGTCAAAAAATAAAGAAACATATGTTTGGGCAAAAAGAGTCGAGCCCTAGGTTGATCCCTTTTAAAAGGACAGCTTGAAATGCTTCCAGCATGTTATTTTTGTATGGTCTCACAAAAGGATCGACCCATGGGTCGACCCCTGGTGAAAGGGTCGACCCATAGGTCAACCTCTGTTGCATAGAAACAGAAAATAAAAGTTGAATTTTTTACTGTAGTCCAAGTACTGATACTTGAGCAAAAGGTGTCAACCCCAGATCATAAGGTGTCAATCCCAGATCAAAAAGTGTCGACCCCTGCAGAAAAGGTGTCAACCCCAATGTTGGGACAGGCTGCAACGGCTAATCTTTTACACTTTTTTAATGAATTTTTTCATTCAAAATGGCTAGTTCAAGCCCTCCAACAGTCCAAACTCTCTTTTCAACCACTGTGAAGACTATTTAAAGATGGAGATTCAAAAGAAAAAAAAGGAAAGTGGATTAAAAGAAAAAATCATTCAAAGTTGAGTGAGCCACATTGAATATCCAAGAGAAAGAGAAAAGAGAGAGATTTGAGCTTTAAATTCAGAGAGCTTTCAAGAAATATCTTTCATAACTTCTCAAGCATTCTTTTAAGCTTCAAAGAAGAGTGTTCAAGCTTCAAAAGAGCCATTCATTCAATCTCTTCTTCATGCATCAAAAAGAGTTCCTATTTTATACTGAATTTGTTTATATTGTATTTTTATTTCTTGATAAGTTATTTTGGGGAGAAACTTGGGATTTAGGCCGGTCCAAGCCCATAATTGGATGTTGTATAGATTTTGGTTGGTAAGCCTAAAAAATCAATTGGATTGTTAGTAAACCCGAAAAAACTATCGATGTAGGGTTGTGGTTGGGGAGCCCGACAAAACTAAGTTTGTTTATGATCCTGGGTTAAAACAAATATACTATAATCTAGAGATTATAGTAAAATTTCTAAGAAAATAGCCTGAAGAGTGGATGTAGAAGCAGATTGCTCTGAACCACTATAAATTGCTTGTGTTTGTGGTGTGCTTTAATTTTTAGCTTTTTATTCTTGCATTACTTATTTGCTTTATTCACTTGAATTATCTCATTGCTTTTAATTCCATTGCTACACTTTGTATATTCATCATAAAGACTCAAGTTGTTTTAAATAGAAGCATATATTTGACTTAAAATTTTAATTTGGCCAAGATTTTAAAAGAATTCAATTCACCCTCCTCTTGGGTTGCTACCTCTGGGCAACAGAAGTTGACCCCAAAGGAAGAGGAGTCAACTTTGGCATATTGGAATAGGACTGGCATGCTGATGAGTCGACTCATGAACAATAAGAGTTTACTCTCTTAGAGAAGATAAGGAATTGTATTGTAGGATCTTCGGTTCAAGTCAACCTTAGATGAATTTGAGTCAACCCCAATAGCTTGAGTCGACTCATGAAGGTGGCGAACCGACTCTCTCAAGAAAAGATAGAACATAGATATTTTAGACTCTAAGACTGAGTCGACTCCTAAGGTTGATGATCGACTTGTGGGCAGCTCGAGTCGACCCTTGAGAAATTAGAGTCGATCTCTAGCACGGGATCAGCAATAATGGCTAGTTTTCTGCACAACTCAAACAGCTAGTTTTTTATTTCAATGGCTATTTCAAGCTTTTCAATAGCCAAAACTCCTTTTCTAGCAAACTTCAAGACTATTAAAAGCTAGAGAAACTTTTGAAAAGCAAGATTAAGAGGATTAAAATAAAAAATATTTAAGTTTGTGAGAGCCATCATTGAATATTCTTGTGAAGAGAAAAGAGAGGAAAGTTGAGCATAGAATTTTGAGAGCTTTCAAGAGTGATCTGCTCTAACTTCTTTCACATGCTCTTAAGCTTTAAAGAAGAGAAGTTCAAGTATCTAAAGAGCAAATTATCAACATCTTCTTAGTGTCTCAAAGAGTTTATTTTTTAAAATTTTTTTACTAAAATTTTTATCTTGATTTTATTTTCTTTACAAGTTTTCTCGAAAGAAAAAAACTTGGGGTAAAGGCCCATCTAAGCCTAAAATTGGATATTATAGATTTTGATTGGTGAGCCCATAAAACTAACTAGATTGCTTGTGAGTTTGAAAAATAATCGATGTATAGGTTTTGGTTGGTGCATGATTACAAAAAATTAACTGAATTTGTTTGTAAGCCCAGGTATAAAACAAACATGTTGTAATCGAAAAGATTATAGTAAAATTTTCAAGAAAGCTTGGGAAGTACTGTTATAATTGCCTATAATAACTTTTGCTTCTATTAGTTATAGTTAAATTAGTTATAATTAGTCCGGTGTCATTACAAAGACTTGCACTTTGATTAATATTTTATTATAATATTATTGGAGCTCTTTTTTCAATCATAAGTCATGATTTGAAATACCATTAAATTTCAAGAAATTTTAAAATATTTTCAATAGTTTCATCCACCGATGTCTTGCATATTGTGTTAGAATCTAGATATATTTTTTCTTTTCTATTTAGTAGAGATAGTAGATACATATTTATTTCATCAATGACTTTGTTTATAGGTTCAATTATAGCTCTCTCTTTTAAATATGCAGGATCATTATATTTTTTTCAAAATCTATATGAACAGTAGAAGCAATATGCTGAACATGATCTTCTTTGGTTTTTATAAGCAATGTATCCAGAATTTTTATCCAACATGCTTCTTCTCCATTTTTTTCTAGTCTAATAGTAGGTACCTTTCCATCTCCAACATCCAAAATCTATTTGCTAAATTTAGCCAATGATGCCCTAGATTCTTTGTCCATATTATGATCCAACAATCACATATTTCTTTTTAGAAGAAAGATTTTACCACGATTCCATAAATAGGATCTACTTATTGATACATCAACTATTTCAGCTTTATCTCCTCCAACAACCACTGAAAAAATCTACTTGAAATCTCCTCCAAGAAGAATGGTTTTCCCCCGAATGGTTTTTCTTTCAACATCCAAATGTTCTTTTTTAAAATATCTTTTAAAGTTTTGTCGAGTACTTCAAAATAATTTTTGTGATTTATAGGAGCTTCATCCCAAACTATTAAAATTATAGATTTAATTTACTTTGCAAGTTGAGTACCCTTTTTAATTTTGTATGTCGAACACTTATCTATTTGAATTAGTCTTTTGAATCTTGAATGTCCAGTTCATCCAAGAAATAATGATATGCAAAAGTTCTAAAGGCTTTTGATGTGGTAGGACTGATATGAGCTATCGATAAACTTAATAGGTAGGCTTCTTCTAGTCCTAGTACTACAAGAGTAAGGATGATGGGTTGAGCCAGGTCTTCTAGCAAGCCTAGAGGAGGAAGGTCTAGAAGTAGTTGGGGGTCTAGTAGAAGTAGAGGACTAAGTTTGAAGAGGAGGAATGGTGGGAATGGCTTGCTCTTGATTTCTCCAAATAATCATGATCTCGGCTTCAATATTTGTAACCCTCTACACCAAATGATTGATCAGCTGATGAGTGTTTGCCATTTGGAAGTCTATATATGACATCAGCCTGTATAAAGTACTAATATGACCCTCGAGACTAGTGGATTGGTGTTGTGGCTGAGAACCTCCTGTTGATTTGTGTGTGGAATCTTATGATTGCATAACAGGGACAACTTGCTCTGATGGATCAGCTTGCTCATCACTATGCTCTTCAATGTTTCCTTTTCCTATTGATCCCTTCTTTGTCCATTTTTCATTCACCTTTTTATATCTCATGTGGTTAAGAGAATGCTCATTGTATGTGTCTAAGTGATGCAACACCTTGCTTGGGTCACTTTCAAGATCTATACCCACATCATTGAATAGAAGAGTAAGAGGCATTGTGTTTGACATATTTTCCTTGCTTCTAATGATCACTTCATGCATTTGTTGAAGGATAAGAGTTGGAAGGTCTAGAGGATACTCGCTGACTATGTGATACATAATTTGTAGATCCTTCTCGGTCATATAATCAAACTTCTCAACCCTAGAAAAGAAAATCTTACAAACAAAATTGTGCAAAAGATGCATCTTAATGGACAGTTGGTTTACAGACACTTTCTTGACTTCTTTAACATTAGTTCATACCCAAGATATGAACCGAAGCATTTCTTTTAGAGTAGGGAGGGTTGGATGACTTATCAATATTGGGCATCCATAGTAACCATCAAAGATGATCAACTAAGACATGAAGTACTGTTTCTTTTACTTTAGAGACTAGAGCATCATGTTCCATTGTAGCATTTTTATAAATTCAAAAACCAAGTTGCAATATACTGGTTCATTTAAAGAATAAAAGAATTCCTAACCCATCCTTCTGATTTTTCCACTAATAGAAAATCTCTCTTGATCAAAGAAGTTAAAATCCACTTTTCTACCCATAGCAATGGTTCTCGATCAAAGAAGTTAAAATCCACTTTTCTCCCCATAGCAATGGTTTGGTTTGAGAGACGAACTTTTATAAACATTGATAGAGAGGGATGAGATGGAGTTAAAGTTGACTGATTTTTTTCCATTTTTGTAGTACTTTTGAGTCACCTCCTCGATGAGATGGATATCGGCTCAATTCATGTTCTTCTAGGGCTTGAGGATTTTTGCATTTTGATCCTTTTACACTTTAGTCTCTGGGCAAGATGCTTACCATTCACACAACAAAACCCACCAAAAATAAGGGAAAATGATAATTGAGGATGGATTTTGGTGGGGCAAGGGTTTTGGAAAGGGACGATTATAAGAAAGGAATAGAGTAGTGAAAGGTGGTCCTTTTGAGCTTTTGTTTAAAAACTGGATCTCGACATCTGAGTCAACCAAGCTTATGAGTTAGTCGGCTTAGAGTCTGTCAACTAAGATTTAAGGTTAGACAACTCAGATTGGCCCAAAAAAGTTTCAGAAAGGAAGGTTTCTAAATATGATGCAATCAATTAAAGCTCATTAAAAAAATCAATTAAACATTCAAATATGCATTGAAACATAGAAAAATTTAATGAGTTTGTCCACATAAAATAATTAACTATATAGATCATAAAGTCCTAATTCTTTTCTAATCATACAAAATCTTTCTTCATTCAAAAGTAAAGTAAAAATATCAATAATTTGATTTTTAGTAGAAATATATTCAAGCAAGATATCATTATTTTGAATAAGATCTCTAATAAAATGATATAATAACTAATAATATAATAATACTATTATATTATAATAGTATAATATAATATATTATATTATAATATATTATTATATTAGATTATAATCCATTATATTATATAACATTATATATTACATCATAATTACAATAATATTATACTATAGTTACAATATTGTATTACATTATATGATAAGAATATTATATAATAAAATATTATTTTAAAATATAATAATTAAATTTAATATTAAATCTATTATAATATTATAATATAATTATATTTTTTATAATAGATATAATATAATATATTATATTATAATCTATTATTAATAAATAATAATATTTAATTTATAAACATAATATAATCTATTGTAATATTATATTATAATAATATAATATAATCTCTTATTAGATAGATTATAACTAATATATTATATTATATTATAATTATAATAATATTTTAATATAATATTATGTTATATTATATTATAATAATATTATGTAATATAATAGTATTTTAATATATAATAATATATAATATTAGATTGTATTATTCTCTATTATACAATACTATACAATGTCTTTTATTGTCATTTTATCATATCAAAAGTATTTTTTATTTTAGTTGCCATATATATGTTAAAGTTCCAAAGCACTTTATAAATATGGTTACCAAATAGTAAATAACTTTTTATAAAAACTCTACTTTCAAAAGTTGTACTTCTTAAAAGCTCTACTTTCAAAAGCTTCAAAAGCTCTACTGCCAACAGCCATCCTAAACAGGGTCTTAGATCGTCGGAGTCTAGAACGAAAGCAAAAGAACTTGGAATAAAGACTAGCCTAGCATCATGCCTGAAATCGAACCTCTCAAAGTCCCCTTTTGAAGAAGTAGATTCCAAAGTCCAGTCCCTAACTGAGCAATTAGAACCAGCCATAGGATAAAAAGAAGAGAGATAGAAAATGCTAGATAGCAAGAACAAAAGTAAAAGGAGAAGAGAGAAAAAATTCAGAAGATAGTACGAACAACCTTAGAAGAGGAAATCTTTATAAAAGAAGCAGAAAGTTAAAAAGAAAAAGAAGCTAGAAAGCTAAAGATAGAAGGTGAAGAAAATCAACCTGCAGATAAATAGGCGATGAAAGAAAACCAAAAGATGATCGAAAAGGACAATCAGAGAGCATCGACGGCAAGTGGAGAAATCAAAAAGAAAGATCATAAGACTTGAAAGAAATTTGGAAGAGAAGATGGATGGCACGCAAAGGAAGGAAATAGCTAGAGCATCTTTTATGGAGCATAGGAAAATCGGTATGGTTGAGATATCAAATCCCTCTACTGACCAATGGGAGGTTGATAGCTAGCGGGATTGGATACACCTAAAGGAATGTCAAATAGCTCATTTAATTTAAAGCATGCTAAAAGAGGAGATCTCATTCTGCAATGATTGTAGAGATGCACCTACCTATTTTTCTCAAAAAGGTACATTGCTTCGATTGATTAAGCAGTACGCATACCTCCGCTAGGTCCAAATTTGTATGTTCCCTTCACTCAAACTTTATTTGGTCCGAACTCGAAAGTAGAGGGACATGTGTTGGGGGTAAAATTATCTCTGTCGAAGACAGTAATTTCAAATCAAGTCTCTTCTTCAACTACCCACTAACCACTACACTCTACTGGTGAGTTTGGTGTAAGTTGATCCCATTTCTTTCGGATACTGTCAGATTCTATTGCTAAGATTGGTGGCCACCAAATCCCATTCAATTTCTGTCCCAAGTTTGTATGTGCCGAGCCTGTTGTAGCTAGTTCCAGCTTAGTTCAACGATTACCAATCCCGGCTTGGCGAGATCGTAGACCATCAAATCCTACTCTAGCTCCATCTAGATTCAGATCCCTCCAAGGTTGGTGCCCCTCGGCACATTCCACCGAATCCTTCTCCAGACTTCCTTTGTGCTCGACACAATTCAAGTTCAAGCATCGTTGATCTCCAACTCATCCAATCCCAGCACCAATTGCTTCCAATGTAGTCAAGTTCAGAGGCACCCGATCTCACTACCAATGGCCTCTAAGCCCACCTGAGTTCGATGCTATCTGACCCTACTATGTGGCAACTCCCTTCTATGAATTTGGCAACTACGTATCGAGCCCCTCCTGGCACCAACCTTGTTGATAAATGTATCTAGCACCCTATCATCCTGAACTTGGTTCAATCAGACCTACTATGGGAATGCCGCATCCTATTTTCAAATTTATGTACCTACCTTGCAATAGCTAGCCATGACCAAGATAAGACAATAATAACAGCCTAATCCCATGAATTTTGGCCATAAATATTGCACGTTGCACCTGATCCAATCAAAATCGCCCGTAGATTGCACCTCTGAATGGTTTCAGTACTTGTTTATAAATAGGGGTCTCAACAGTACCCTCAAGTATGAAAATTCTTCCCTCTTGCATGCTCCATTTCTATTGAATAGAATTCTAATTTAAGCATCGAAGGGTCCCTATCAAAGTCACTTCCAGTTAGAACTTTTTGTAGGTCTTGTTATTCTAGATGGTTGCTCTGATACCAATCTATTGGAAACAATCCTTGCTACTTGATAATTATGGAAACAGCAACAAAGATCCAAGAAAATGGGATGGACATCCTATTGAAATCCTTAGCAAAATCCTAGGATGAGGAGAAGAGAGGAGAGAATGAGAGAGGAAGAGAGAATTTTTAAGGGAGAAAAGGGCTTGTACTTCATTCCATGTTAATTTACAAAACTCAATACAGAGTATATATATATGATATGCCTAAATTAAGATTGACCTAATCCAAAGAACTCTCCTAGCTAACCTAATGTGATGCACTCCCCAAGCCCATGTACATCCCATATCTTCACATGCACATACTCATTGGAATTAAATTTCCAAGTCCAATCTATAGGTTAGCCTCCTTAGGACCTCACAAACCAAGGCCCTAAGTTCCCTTGGATTAAACCTAATCCCAAAGGCCAGAATAGAACCCACGTACTGTTCTATTCGCTGCTTGAGATGGCTCAGGTCTCAGCAGTCGGGCTGGCTCGAACTGGTGATGTCTCCTGTGAAGAGCCTGAATCATCACTTCTCTGCTTCTACTGCTCGAGCTGACTCTCTCAAGGTTTGAGCCAGTTTGATTTCTACTCGGGCTGGTTCTGACAGGAACCAAGCTAGCTCTTCCAGCATATCAGCCAGATATGCTTTCTAGACTTCTACTTATAGCCAGCTCTCTCAGAATTTGGGCTAGCTCATCTATGCTACTTGAGCTGGCTCTAACAAAAATCGAGCCAGCTCTTCTGAAGCATTTGGGCTGGCTCGACTAAAGATTGGCTAAAGCTTCGATGATTGATTCAATTCGCTCCTTGCTCTCTTTCCACCTGCTTCCAAGGCTTGAGAGCACCATATCCTGAAGCTCACAATCATCCATCTTGGTGCTCCCAAGTTCTTGTGAACTCAGCTCTATTCATCAGCCCCATCAGTATCATGCAATTATGAAAAGCTATTTCATGAAAAGTATCCTTTATAAGCACATTAGCTGAGATTTTCTTTGGTGTGAAATCGTTTACCAGCTCCACTTCACCATCCTTCCACTAGCTCTCTAATCCTAGTGGTATCTGATATCAATGTGCTTGGTCCTCGCATGATACACAAAGTTTTATATGAGCAACAAAGCACTTTGGCTATCATAATGCATCCTGACTGCATCCTATGAAAATCCCATCTCCAATGGACCAAGTCCTTCAGCTCTATAGAGCTTCCTTCGCTGCCTCCGTGATACCAATATACTCTGCTTCGAGATAGTAGATAAGGTTGTAATCGACTACAAGCATGATCTCCATGAAACTTAACCTTCATACAAGCTGAACACAAAACCTATCATTGAACATCGAGTATCCACATCTCCATCAAAATCTACATCCATAAATCCCTCTATTAGCCCTCGAGCCTTCTTGGACATGTTAGGATGTTCCTCAGCACCTTCCCACTGACCATAGTAGATGCCAATCCCAATTGAACCTTGCCAAGTATCTGAAGAAATCATTCAATGCTCTCTAGTGCTTCCTACCAGGCTGAGCCATAAATTTGCTCACCTGACTCACTGCATGGGCTAAGTCTAGCCTGCAACATACCATAGACTACATAATGCTTCCCATACTAGAAGCATATGAAATCTTTTTCATCTCCTGAACCTCCATCTCAGTCTATGGTGATGTGGTCTTAGAGAGTCTAACATGCCCAACAAGTGGTAACTCTAGCTAGTTTGGTCTTCTTTATTTCAAATCTCTCTATGGCCTTCTTGATATATCCTTTCCTGAGATAGATGTAACGTAGCCTCTTGGTTCTGTCTCAGACAATTTTCATACCTAAATCTTCTTCGCAGGCCTCAATCTTCAACTCAAACTTTGTAGGCTCAAGTCCTTCAACAACTCCTGAGATAATGCTTCTTTCAACTCTTACAACCTTCTTACTCTTGCATGCTATCTAGTATGTCATCTACATACAAGAGTAAGATATAACCAAGAAACATCTCCTTCTAGAGATCTCACATATACACATAGATTATGATCACACCTAAAAAGGCCAATACTTCTCATATAAGATATCAAATCGTTTGTACCACTGTCTAGGAGACTGCTTTAATCCCGTACAGTGAATTCTTTCAGTAAATAAACCTCTCTCTCTGACCCAGGCTCCCTGAAGCTCTATGAAGCTACTTCTATGGCTACTTCATGTATATATTCTTCTCCAGGAATTCTCATGAAGGAATGTCTATTTGCTAAGCTCTAAGTCCATTTGCTTCAATTCTAAATCATGAGCAGCAACTATGCTCAACATCATCCTGAATGGACGTATGTCTGAACAATCGGAAGAGAAGACCTCTGAGTAATCAATCCCTTCTCTCTATGAAGTATCCTTTGGCTATCAGTACTAGCCTTGTACCTCACTCCACCCTGCTCTGAAGGTGCTCTCTTTTTTTCTAGTGAAAATCCATTTGGAGCCAATGGATCGAGCATCATCTGATAGATCCACTAGCTGTCATGTTCGATTTCTTCCTGAGAGACTCCATCTCCTCCATCATAGTCTGCATCTATGACTTCCTAATTCCAAACTCTTCCATGGCCTCTTCTGAAAGCTCTTCTAAATCTCCATTGGTAGTGATGAGAGCATAAGAAATAGTTCCATCAATTCCATATCGCACCGGTTCGCGAATAATATGCTTTGGCTTGGTAGTGCCACTTTTCTTGCAATATCTTGCAAGTCAGTAGCCTATGGCTGCCTCTGCACTTTTTTCAAGATAGATCACTCTTCATACTGGTCCTCCAAAGGTGTCATCACCATGTCCTTTCCCAACTCCACCTCAAACTGAATATGACCCGATATTGATGTTGAGGACAAATCACCTGTATCCAAGAGCTTTCCTATGTTGTCTTCACAACTCCATCTATACATTTTGGCTTCAAGATGATACTCTTTTCATCAAATATCACATTTCGACTGATGATACACTTTTGAGAATGTGAATCCCAAAGCAAGAAATCCTTCACACCTCATGAAAATTTGATGAATATCATCTTCTATGACTTTGGATCCAACTTGCTTCTATCGACTTCTTCTACCAAAGCATATGCAGGACAGTCGAACACCTTTACGTGGCCAAGCTCCACCTTCTTTCCACTCCAAATAGCCTCTGAAAGTCCTCTGTTCAATTTTCTATGGGAAGATTTGTTAACAAGAAAACATGCATAAATAAGAGCATCACCCCAAAATAATTTAGACAGTGATGCCTGCAGCCTCAAGCTTCAGGTCTTCTCTATCAGTATTCGATTCATCCTCTCCATGATACCATTCTGCTGAGGGGTCATCTTCACTATGTAATGGTATTTTATTCCATTTTTCTCACAGTATCTCTTGAATGCTAGGCTGATGTATTTTCCTTCATTATCAGACCTCAAATACTTCATTGGCTGCCTTATCTCCTTCTCTGCATTAGCTCTCCAGATTTTAAATCGAGCAAAAATTGTTAGATATATGTGCCCTAGAAGCCAGAATTGGCTGACACTTGTAATACACTTCTAAGGACAAAATTATAATTTTGACTAATATCAATAAAATGGGTTATTTTCTATCACATATGTGTATTTAGTGTCTGTGATACATCCTTTGAGTTAATGGTAATGATAATTCATATTTTCAAGAGTTGAAAATTTAAGACATGAATAATCATTGTTAACTCATAAAATGCTCCCGACCATAGGATCATCACGAGGATGGTGATTGATCCAGAAGGTTGGTGTACAATCGCTTCTCTTTAGTAGATGAGTCTTGAGTCTACGGTGTGGAGACACCGGAGTGAGAGTATAGGTACTCATTAGAGAACGAGGGCACTGAGCGTGACCACCTCGAGTAGTCATTAGGGAGTCTACCTTCTCGTCAATGACTGACTCGATGCTGCAGTAGTGTGTCTGGTTCTTTGACTGAGGTGCATATAGTTCACCTTGAGGGTGTTATAGTTTGACTACACCATTACTCGGTCTCCTAGCCATACGAAATCCTGAGGTGTATGTTGGCTATAGCATGTTCATTGTAGAAACTGGATGGCATCAAGATGGAATCTATCTACCTCGGTGGTAGAGGAGCAGCCCTATGATATCATGAGAATCAAGTCCAAAAGCCCATGGCCATGGCAGAGTGAAATAATAGAAAGAGTTTCTATTTAGATTTTCACATCGGACTTGAATCGAATGATTACATCATATGATAGAAACTAGGGTTTGACAAGTTCACCTAAACCCTAATCTGATCGGGGCTCAAGATAGAAGAACTTAATCACACAGGTAGCTGCACCAAGAGGTTTGCATTCGCTCTGATGGGTTGCCACCATATACTGCTAGGTGTCACTGATGGATTTTGGGAGCAATTAGAATGATTTAGATGATCGATCATTCTAGCTGTTTGAATCAGAAGAGTTCTGATCCATCGAAAGGAGTTTCGATGATGTCGATGATAGAGATCATGACATATCCCATTACCATACAGAACTGAACCTAACTGGGTCACACAAACAAGGGTTTGAATCTGGTGATCATCAATTGAACTAATCCAGTTCAATTGATCTGAATGAGATTCAATTAGGTTCAAGAAAATCATGCTAGCACTCGATTGAACCTAACGTTCTTCTTTTACTATCATAAAAAAGTTGTCCTGTCTGAGCCAAAGGAGTTTGTGCTCAATCAGAGGCCTTCATATGGTCTGACTGGAGGTTATCCAAGTCAGAAAAGGTTGTCTTATTTTGTAAGACATTACCTGCCATTTTTGGTCACCTGCCATTTCTTGTTCTTTGACTTTGGTCAAAAGTCTACCTTTGACTGGTCAAATGTTGACCATTGATGCTTTGACTTTTGACCACATGTCACGCACCTATTGGAGAGCTAGTGGGAGCTTGTCCCCCTAATAGAACCTAGCAAAGAGGAGGGCGCACGCCACTCTAGGCATGTGCCCAAGTTGGAGGCGCCTAGGAGTCCCTATTGGATAGGGACTCCATCTCCTTTTTGGATTCCAATTAGAGTTCTCCTAAGAACCAACTTTGACTGATCTTAGGCACCCTCTAAGGAGGAATCCAGGGGACTCTATTCCCACTAATCAAATTTAGATCTGATTTCACAAAGAGTTATGATTGGTTGGAAAGAAGAGAAGTTGGATCACAGTCAGTCTATAAATAAGACCCTACGCCTAACTCAGATTATGATTGAATCACAATTCCCCATGCCCCAAGGCTGCCTCTCCCCTCTTCCTCCATGCCAAACCACCTTCTCCCTCTCCTCTCCATGTCCAAAAGGATTTTGGATCCTTGGTTGGTGCAATCTAGACAAGAGAAAGGCGAGTAAAAGCTAGAAGGCTGCGCTGCTGCAAAGGACGACTGCTGATCTTCAAAAGGAGTTTTGAAGATCCTTCAGATCAGATCCAGATATGAATTTTTGGAGATGTGATAGAGAAGAAGAGGATCTCCAGATCCAGCCTGAGTGGATATCCAGTAGAGGCCAGGCACTTGCATGGCTAGATCCAGAACCTTCCGCTGCATACAGGATCATCAACGGGTAATAGGATTACCCATATCAAGGTAAGTTAAATCTGATTTAATTTATCTAATTTTATTTTAGTTTTAAAAATAAAAATAATTAGATCTAAAACATATCAAGATCTGATTGAGATCAAGAGAAAAATTTTTGAAATATATCTCTTGATCAGATCAGACCTGAACGAACCTGGATTGAAAAATTAGGATTTTTCTTCAACTGGTACTAGAGCCAAGGTTCTAAAAGTATTTAGATTTAATTTTAAATTTATTTTAATCAAAAAATAAATGATTTTAGATGTTTCATGATATGTGATCAGATCTGAAATCAGAAAAAATTAAAATTAAATGATTAGGATCTAAGATTAGAAAATATGCATGACTAGTTCTAAAATAGAATAGTTCTATAGAATAGTCTTGCATGTTTTTAATTTAATTTGATTAAATCATATTTTAGATCTATTATTTACTATTTTTATATTATAATGATTATAATAACATCTAAAAAAGCAAATAAAATTATTTAATTTTAAACATCATATGAGATATTATTGATGCATGTCTAGACTAGTTGTAGAATAGTTCTACATAATTATCTAGATTAATTTATTTTATTAGATCAATTTAAATCTAATTTTTTAGATTATTAAGAGAGAGAAATCCTTTATATTATATTTTGGAGCAACTTCTCCAAATTCTTCTAAAAGTAATTCCTCTGAAAATGATAAGGAAATTGTTGCATATGTTTTGAAATTAACCTAAAAGATGAACTTTTCAAGTAACTGAACAAGATGATATTCAAATAGAATAATTTTGAAATGATTAGCAGTGCTTCTCTTTCCTACCATTAAATGCACATGGGCATGCATAGGCATATTAACATTTTGCATAAGCTATGAATGGTTAAATTTGATATACATTATTGATCATTTGCCTATCAGCTTAAGCTTTTGGGATCTCGACTATCTAGTGGTTGAGGAAGACTTTGCCACTCTAGTGTACTAGATGTGGAAGTAGATATGGGCATCCAATACCCATCCACTCTTGTAAGATATTTGATGACTGTTGGGAGATTATGCCTCAGTGGACATCAGGCACATTTATCGTCAAGCCAACAATGCTATGGATTGGATGGCCTCCTTTATTACTGAGCACAAAAGAGGTGTTTTGTGGACTAATTCTACTGATATGTCGATGCTATTTTGCCATATCCTTTTTTTTTATTTTCTTTGGTTGTATTCAAATTAGACTTGTATGATCACTTCGCTTTATAAAAAAAAAGCTTTTAGGATCAATTGGTTTGCGAGTTAGAATCTCCTTTATACTGATTATTTTTTAAAAAAAAATATAAAGACATCCCTCCAAATTTGAGTCATTTATACTTAGATCCTAAAAGTTTAAAAGTATCAATTAGCTATAAAAAACTTCAAATTTGTTGCAATATGATCTGATCGTCTATCTCAATTATAGAATATTATTAAGTGAGGGCCACTTGATAATGGAACTTTTGGAAATCTTATAGATCATTCTTCCCGCTAATGTAGAAAGGAACTTTCATTTTGGTGTGAATTGAAAGGAAGTACTTTAAGATCTATGCATGCAAGTGGATGAATGACAGAAGATGAAATAGTTTGAGATTTATGTAGGTGGATGGATGAAAGAGGATGTAGTACTTTAAAATTTATGCAGAAGAAAGTATGATGGAGGATGGAGTGCTTTAAGATCTATGCAGATGGAAGAATAGTTGAGGATGGAATACTTTGAGATCTATGTAGGCAAATGAATGATGGAAATTAGCTTGAGACTATAAAGATGGATGGATGATAAAGGATGGAATACTTTAAGATCTATGCAAGTAGATGGCTGACATAGGCGGAGCATATTGGGATCTATGCAAATGGATAAATGATAAAGGATGGAGTGCATTGAAATCTATGCAATCAAATGAATGATAGAGGATAGAGTATTTTAATATTTATGCAAGTGGATGGATTATTGTGGATGGAGTGCTTTGAAATCTATGCACTCAAATGAATGATAGAGGATGGAATATTTTAAGATTTATGCAAGTGGATGGATTATAGTGGATGGAGTGCTTTCATATTTATGCATCTAGATGGATGAGGGAGGTTATAATGCTTTGAGATTTATATTGGTGAATAGATGATGTTAGGTTATGGTGATTTTCAGCATGTAGAATTTTACATCTCATGAAATATGTAGTGAAAAGTATAGATTAAAAACTTTAATTTAATGCATGCTCTAGATCTAATCTAGCATCACCAAAAAGGATCTAATATGCATGTTAAACATAGATGCAAGCTGGATCTTGAAGCTTTTTAGGTTCCATTTGAAGCCACGCATGCTCCTGGCCTTTACGAGTATCCACACAAGGTTGCTTTAAATCCAAAGCCTTCTCAATCATCAAGGTGCTAGCCTCTTTCAAATATGCTCTGTTTGAGTGGATCTTGGCATAGAAGAAGATAGCACGACCACCTTCGTGCAGGACCTTGAAGAACAAGCTAGAAGAGAACTCTTTCTCTTCATTTTCTTTTCTTTCTTTTTTCTTTGATTTTTCTCTCCTTTTTCTCTAATTTTCTTCTCTCTTAGGCATGAAAAATCTAATCGAATAAAGTCTTAGGTGTCCATAAGATGGGGTGCCATTTAAATTGACAAAGGGGGCGGCCCAATATAGAATCCATGCATGCCTAAGGGAGTCCTACTCCTCTTCTAATTTCCATGTTAAAAGAGAATAAAATATGGTGATTTATTTCTTAATCTAATTTTTAATCAGATAAGGATAAAATAATACCATAAAAAGGAAGAGAGAAAGTCCTAAGAGAATAGGGTGCCAACTATTGACGCCCCTCTCTTCTCACACGTGTTGAAAAAAGAGGGCACTAGCCCTCTCAATTCTTGCACTAAATAAGAGGGAGAATCTCAGTCAGACTGGGACTCTCTCATTCTAATCTAATTAGGTTAGGTCCTAGTCAAGTTTGGGTTCAATCTGAATTCGATTCAAAGTCAAATCGAGCCCAATTTGAGTCAAACTTGAAATCCAGTCGGACTAGGTTTTTAATCCAAGTCCTACTTGGATTGGGATAATCTATTCAACTCATATTAGGTCTAAACTAACATAATTAAATCTTATTTAATTTAATTAGGTTCTAAATCCAAATGTGATCTTATCAAATTCAATTGCAATATTTGCAATTAGGTTTAAATGTGCTAACAATCACTTACACTCTTGCTTCAGTGTCTCTATACTATAGACTCGAGACTCGTTTATCCTAAAGAAAAGCGATCCATAGATGATCTTATCGAATCAATCACCATCCCCATGATATTTCAATGATTGAAAATAATTTAGAAGTTAATCTATACTGACACATATCTCAAATTCTCAACTCTTGAGAATAGGTATCATTATCCATTAACTCCATGGACGATTCATAAACACATTACATATGAATGAATAAGAAAATACTCATTTTATTAAAATAGATAATATTTAATATTTATTTTTAAAAATTAATATTTTTTGTTTATGTTTTGTAGACAAGAAGCTCACTATTACAAAGAGCTCAATTTATGGATTAAAATAAATTAAATTTGATGCAAATCGGAGTTAAATTAAAGCATAAACTAAAGCTAGAAGTTTGAATAAAGAAAAAAAAATCATCCAGCCAGTTCAGTCAAATCGGCTCAAAAAATAGGCCCGACCATAGACCGTGCATGAGCACAGCAAGCTCGGCCCGGCAGAGCGACTGACATCACCCTGACGTCAGTTTTAATGCAATTTATAGGGGGCGGGTTATTATGGCATGAACCAGGCTTTCACGTGGTTCACAAGGAGCTGAGGCACTTTTGCACCATCGATCCAACAGTCGATGTTGCACCTGATACTAGATCAGATGGCTATGATTCTTCCCTCCTATAAATAGTAGTGGTGGCTTGCTTTGTCGTGCATGATTCGATGGCTGATGTCACAGCCAGTCACCATCCAATGGTAGAAAATACTCCCGACTTGATCCAGGACTTCTTCAGCTCCCAGGACTTCTCCAAGTACTATCCGATGGCAGGTAATCATTTAAGGGGAGATCCTACGGTATGAAATTAATCCAAGGCTTGATCAGACACTAGGCAAAATTCTTTTGATGTTTTTTTAAGCCATGTAATCCCAATCTGACGGCCAGAGAGCTCCAGCAAGATATAATTCGAGCCAAACTCCGATTAGAGTCCTGAAAGAACTCTAAAACCCTTCACTCTCAGCTATTTAAACCCTCCTATGCCATATTTCTCAGACAGAGACCTCCTTGGTGAGGGATTAGCTTCTCTAGGCCTCTTCCTGACCTCCTCTCTCCTCTCTTTCTTCTTTCTTCTTCTTCTATCCTCCATGAAAGAATCTGAAGATGCCGAGAGCTAGAAGAATCTCAATCATGCACAGCTAAAGATCTAAATTATGAGAAAATAGATGAAGTCTTCGAGCATGGGTTGTATTTTTTTATCTTTTGTATTTTCTTTTATATAATGAATAATATATTCTTTTGCTCAATCTTAAATTTTATCCTCTAAGCATGAGATCTTGTGTTAACATGCTTATTATTGATTAATATCTAAATAGACTATATTTATAAAAATGAATTATGATCGAGAGATATAGTCCATGCTCGATTTAATAGTTTATGCTAGAGAAAATCATTAAAAGCCATGTTATCAATTTTTAAGAATTAAAGTATTAAATAATTTATGATTCTATTGATATGGATCATGATCGAAAGATACGATTCATGCTAGAAGAAAATAAGTTATATTCATAACTAAATTCTTAAAATATAAATTTTTATAATAAAAAAAATTACCACAACCATGCTAAAGATGGATTCAAAATCTCAGAATACTTTTAATTAATTCTTAAATTCCTATTAATTATTTACTTTTTTTTATTTTAATTTACTAAATTTTAATTAATTTTTTTAATTTATTTTATTTAAATTTTACTTTAAAGATTAATCTAAATTTTATTTTTAATTAAATTGAATGTAACTTAGCCTATAATCTTCGAGAAAATCGACATTCAACTCACCATTGTTCTAACCCATAGTAAAATAAGTTTAAATTATTATTTATACTGTAATGATAAGCATCAAAATTTTGACGTCGTTGTTGGGGATTATAGCATGATTACTTCAATTATCCAAATAAATAAATAAAATAATTAAAATTAAAAAAATTAAATAATTAAAATAAATAATTAAAAAACTTACACTGACACCACATAAGCTATTTACAGGATTAGAGACCTAACCATAATATCGAACAAGTAAAAACTTTCTACTTCTTTTTGGATATCTTGCTTTATTTGCATTGCATATCCATATATACTTTAAGTGTACAATCCATTAAACAAGATAATATGGAAATTTGATCATCCTTCCTTAGCCCATAAATCACTTTCTTGCATCTGTATAACTTAGACCTTAATCTAAAATCAATTAGACATTGGCTCTAGGATATTCAAGCTTAATAGGACAAGAAAGCCCTAGAGTTGGATCGGATTTAGATTAGTTAATTACTCGATGTCAAAGGCAAGTGGTTTAAAAATGTGGTTTTCATTTAGTTTCGTTGTCTGATTTGGTCAACTCAATTGGTATCTAAGAAAAGCAACAAGTAGAAAACTTTCCACATCTTATACTTACCTGACCGAGTTAGTTAGTCAGTTTTGGGCTTGAAGTGCTTAAAGATGATCTTGACAGTTAGAAGCTGTTTAGATCTAAATTAATCTTAGAATAGAGAGTCAATACTTGCTTAACTTGATAATAATTAACAACAAATATTAACTAATTCTTCGTACCTATCTCTTAGATCTGGGATCCTCTAGGCTCTTATCTTTAGAATTCTCTCTCCTCATCTCTTTTCTCATTCTTTAAAATAAAATAAAATAAAATAAATAATAATCAAAAGAAGATTGCCCTGATCTAGAACCCTTGATTGCATATTTGAATAATCAAAACAATCAGAGATGGATCTCAATAGTAGATATGCTGAGCTGTCCCATAGATTAGATCATTTAGAAGCTATTAGAAACTCTTCCGATCCATCTTTTCTTCCTGCACAACAAGTTTGTGCCATATGTTCGAGCTCCACTCACTTTGTGAGTAAATGCCTATACTAATTTTCTGAGTATATGTATGAGCAAGTTCATCAAGATCAAATCCAAATGGCTTATAGATCAGAAAATAATCCATACTTTAATATTTATAATCCAAGCTGGGGGGCTCAACCAAATTTTTTGTGACAATCATAACCAGTGGTTACACTGGTACCATAAGGATCAACATTCATGGATACACATTATAATATGCCCTACCCATAATATTAACCTTCTCCAAATAACATGAGTCCACTTTTGAAGAGAGGATTCAGCAAGCATTAGATAGGTCAGAACTTACCAATCAACCATTGAACAATCCAAATGATCAAAGGCTTAATTCATTCAAAAATAATTTAGAAGTCATGATGAAGTCGCAAAATGACCTTATTAACCAACTTATGAATTCAAATTTCTAAGCCATTGCCCTTCTAGAAATGCAGTTGGATTAGTTAGCCATGGCTATTAGTGAAAGAGAGTTTCCTAGTCAGCCCAAGAGTAAACTTGAGGGACCATACTTGGCTAGAGATTTTAATGTCCCTATAATTTTTTTTGAACAATCAATTAAAACTCTCAAAAATAAAATGATTATTAAACAACCCTGCACAACCAAAAAGATCCTCTTAG
>QRFJ01002264.1:55722-85363 GCA_006176705.1 Cocos nucifera | reverse complement strand
TATTGAGATAATCGAAATCTGAAAATATGCATTATTCGATACATGAGAATGTATGCAAAATATGCCATGATTAGATCTAATTTATATTGAGATATATAATATAGCGTATAAAACTATTTTGTAGGATTGCAGTTCCTGATTTTAAGGCATTCCTCTTGGCCGTCGGTCATAGAATGAAGAAGAATTTAAAGGCACTCTCTTTCCATTCGATGGGTGTGTTCTTATGGATGTGTAGGGGTGCTGCATGTTCGTCCTTAATCAGAAACCGCAAAACTTACTTTCTGCAAAAACCCTAGATCCTGAACCCTAGATTTATTGTGCATATTTTGTTTATGGAACCATCTTCTCTCCCAGATAGGTCAGAACTTACCAATCAACCATTGAACAATCCAAATGATCAAAGGCTTAATTCATTCAAAAATAATTTAGAAGTCATGATGAAGTCGCAAAATGACCTTATTAACCAACTTATGAATTCAAATTTCTAAGCCATTGCCCTTCTAGAAATGCAGTTGGATTAGTTAGCCATGGCTATTAGTGAAAGAGAGTTTCCTAGTCAGCCCAAGAGTAAACTTGAGGGACCATACTTGGCTAGAGATTTTAATGTCCCTATAATTTTTTTTGAACAATCAATTAAAACTCTCAAAAATAAAATGATTATTAAACAACCCTGCACAACCAAAAAGATCCTCTTAGACTATATTACTTAGGTAGCAAAATATAGAAAAAAAGTAGAATGGTGGGACGAATCAATTCCATCATCATCTTCTTCACCTATGGTCATAGGACAACTCTGTACAATCAAAAAGATCCTTTTAGACCATATAATTGAGGCAAAAATATATACAAAAGAACTAGAATGATGGGATGAACCAATTTCATCATCATCTTACTTACCTATAGACTCATTCCCAAATATCATAGAATCACCCAATCCTTTTAACAGAAATGGATCAACTGATAAAATGATGGAATTAATTGTGAGGATTTATAGTGCTCCTAAGTCTTGGGAGGCCACGACAGGAGCTAAGGTGTTGGCTTCGAGGAGACTAAGATAGGTGTGGTCCAAGGGCTAGGACAGGAGTTGTCTTAGTATGGAGGCGGTGTTTAGCCCTCCACAGGCTCAAAATCCAGGCATTAAGGGCCTCGAGGAGCTTGGTTGGTGCTTTGGAGAACTATGACATAAGGTGGAGTAAGAAATCAAAATCAAAGCATGAAGACTGTAGAAAAAGACTTTTCTATAGGTTAGCCGGCTCAGTCCAAGACTTGGTTGACTAAGTCTGAGAGGATAGACCAAATAGAAAGATGCAATTCAGGACTGCAGGCATGGCACACAAAAGGTTGGCTTAGTCTAAAACTGAGATGATCCAGTCTTAGGTTAGTTGGCTCAATGCACGAGCAGGGCTACGTAGAGAATTTATTTTGGACTAGGATAGGAACTTTTTCTAGAGGTCTTAAGGCCTGGTTTGAGAGGTCTTAAGGAGGCTAACTCATGTATGGGTCAGATTTAGATCTAGGGGATAAAAGCATGGAAGACATGGGTGTACATGGGCTTGGTAAGTGCTTTCATGTATTGGATTAATCAGGAGAGTTTTTGGTCGGACCTAATGGTTATGTATAAATACATAGGTTGTATTAGGATTTTTAAGAAAGCAATCAATACAGATCTTTTCTCCCTCAATCTCTCTTCTCTCTTCTCTAGTGTTGTTGCCTTAGGTTCTTTAAGAAGCCCTAAAGAGAGGGGGTGCCTCCCTCAAGCCCAAGGAGGGAGGCATCCCAGCATAGATCTAAGTGATGATCCATGGTATGCTGCCCTTAAAGAATAAAAGATCTTTCCATATCTATGCTAAAGATCAGGGATTTTTGCAATATAGTATCGAAGCTTGGTGATGCTAGGGCAATAATTGGTATCAAAGCTTGGTGATGCCATGGTGATGCGCTAACATTTTGATATCAGAGCCTGATGGTACATGGAAGAGAAGGAGAAGTCATACAAGATAAAATTAGAAATCTGCTTGAGCATCCATGGCATGTATCAGATCTACCTTTATTATTATTATGGTTTGGCCAATTGGGAGCAGTAGGTTAAAGGTGGAGACTAAGAGGATTAACAAGAAGGGTTTTTTCCAAGATGGAAGGTTGGGTGCATGATTTGTTGATCAATTTTGATGAAAAGATCAAGATGTATGATGTGTGACAGGTAGGGAGTGCTGGAGTGTTGTAGTAACGCTTTCCTGGAGATGCAGGGCTAAGAGAGGCTCGATGGTGCAGTAGCCAAGGAAGATATTTCAGCAAAGAGCATCAAGATTCTCTAGGAAGATGGGCAGTGTGGGGTAGTTGATGGTTGAAGGAAGATTTTCCAAGGAATAATGGTTGAAGAAAGGCTGAAGAAGTGACTATATGTCCTTCGGTTGCAAGAAGGCAGGAAAGTAGTTGGAGATGTATTCAACAGTTTGACCAGAGCATAAATTTATAGAGCCATGGAGATGATGGAGATGGATGATATATGAAAGTCTAGCAGGTTAGGATTGGACGACTATAGAGCGGCGTAGAGATGAGTCAGGAAGCACTAGAGTGTTGTAGTAGCGCTACCCTAGAGACACGGGGCTAAGAGAGGCTCGATGGTTCAGCAACTGAGGGAGGTATCTCAGTAGAGAGTCTCAAGAGGCATCTCAAGGAGACCTAGAGCAGATCTTAGGAAGAGCCAGGAGGTCTCAGGGAGTGCTAGAAGGTCTTAGGTAGTCGGGAGTATCCTGGATTAGGTTTCTTCTATAGGAGCACTAGAGAGAGTCGCATTTTAGTGAAGGATGGTTTGTGTACAGTAAGAGAGGATCCGGATACCTATGAAAGATGGTATCGAGATGAGGTAGGGAGCGCTGGAGTGCTACAGTAGTGCTTTCCTAGAGGAACGAGATTGAGAGAGGCTCGATAGTATAGTAGGTAAGGGAGGTATCTCAACTGAGAGTGTTAGGAGGTATCTCAGGGAGACTAGGAGCAGGTCTCGAGGAGATCCAGGGAGTCTCAAGAGCCTCAGGTTGAGATAGGTGGGTCTTAGCCTAGGACAGGATTTGAGCTGCAGTTCGTCCGGACATAACTAAAGCGATGGCTGGTGCAGGGCAGAAAAGAAGTACTATGATGGAATTTTCTAGGATTCAATCACTAGATTCAGAGGAGTTGGATGAGCTCCCATATGTTTTAGAGGTGCCCGTGGGTTGCGGAGGTATCCGATATGACTTCGAAGAGGGCCGTAAGTGCGGAGGGTTCGAAGGGGCAGTGATGGTATTCAAGATACAGTGACAGGCCTAGTAGTGCAGCGTTGGATGGTTGGCCTCGAGGGACTCGATGATAGAGTTGGCTTCTACGGCATCAGATGGACTTTGGGTATAGGTGGAGCTCTAGAGTGGTGGCTTCATAGGTGGAGAGAAAATTTAGCATGAGTTCAGAATGGAGGGGTGCAGGAGAATCGATATCCTAGCACCAGCACCAGTGATGCATAGTTCCAGGTAAAGCGGCACATGCAGGTGGACAGACATAGTTTTGAGGACATCATATCAGATGGTACAGCATGTGCTGGTGCAGGAATGCTATAGGTTCTCCAAAAAAATCCAAAAAAAGTGATGCAGCTGCCAAGCAGAAGGAATCCTACAATTTTAGGATAGTGTCAAGAAGCAAGTACAGGTCTTCAATGATGGAGGCAGCCATACCAAAGGCCTCAAGGATGCACAGCACTTGTAGAGAATTGATGGAGGTGATGTTTGCACAAGGGGCTATCAAGATGCACAGCAACAGCAGGATCATGTAGGAGGGCATTGCCAAGTGTTTGCCAAGAATTATGGGCACCAAGATGAAGATTGTGAGGATTTATGGTGCTTCCAAGCCTTGGAAGGCCATGGAAGGAGCCAGGGTGTTGGCTCCAGGGAGACTAGGATAAGTGTGGTCCTAGGGCTAGGATGTTGGGAATTGTATCCTAAAGCCAATCATCTAGGTTGTAGATGGTTAAGCTAAATATAATTATACTTAAATTATTAATAAATAAAATTATTATTTTGATATTTTCATCACTTTGTGCATCTTCCTATAATGAGCTCTTCTATGATGAAGTTCTTAGGATAATTTAGACTCGACAAAGAAGGATTTATCATTTAGTCCTTAAATCAGTTCGCGATCAAATGATTCGTTGTTATCCAAGATGACAATGTATCGAGTGTAGGTCGTTGTGTGCCATAAGTGTTAGTTGTCCTCTTAACCAAGAAGTATGAAGATATTGTTATGGCATGCAGGTGAAGTGTAAGGATACATTTCACTGAACGTGATCCAACTATGAAGCTCTCTTCTGCCAAGAGTTGCTCATGAAGGATATGGGTATATGTGTCCCTTAGACCTGAGATCACCATGGTGACTTGCAAGCAACTCAATGTACTTAGGTACCGAACTACCTGAATTTCTAATTTAGTGATGGAAGGCTACTAGGTGCAGTCAAGTACTTGGTTTGTCGGTGCGTGAGTCAAGATGGAATTGATCCCTCCAACTATTGAAGCAAGTGCATCGTTATATTTCAATTTAGCAAATCCTTAGTTGGGTAGTCCATATGATAGACGCTAAGTTTTGAAATATACTATGGATGAATTTTAGGGTTGGTAGTAAACTTTAGATCATCCTTTAAGCATCGAGGTCAAGGGGATGAATTATACAGTAACCATATGCCATAGGTTCATCGATGTTGCATTATAATTTTTTGACCTATCCAAACGTCGGGTACCATTGCTAGATGGTCACATAGATTGATATAGAAAATTAGTTTTTATGCTATCGGCTTAGGATTTGAACCTAAGAGATCACACACAATAGGAGTTCCTACCTGATCTGATGGTTGATATTGAGTCTCGATGACCTAGGACTCTGTGGTCAAGAGTCCCACTGGACTGGGACTCTGTAACCAAGAGTCCCACTAGATTGGGACTCTGAGTCCTACTTGTCTAGGACTCTCTGATCGTGAGTCCTGATGACCTGGGACTCTATGACCAAGAGTCCTGGTGGACTGAGATTCTGAGTCCTACTCATTTGAAACTCTCTGATCAAGAGTCCCACCGGTCTGGGACACTATGATCATGAGTTTGATTCGTTTGGAATACTGGATTCCAGAGTCCCATTGGTTCAAAACTCTTCAGAAGTTTCATATTGATGAAACTCTGTTGACCAGATATCCATCCGATTGGAACTCTATGTTAAGTAATTTGATTACTAATTAGCTCAATTTGATTAAGTGATGAGGATTTGATCAAGTCCGATCGAATTGGATTCAATTGGATTTGATCCGATTAGGTCATGAGATGACCTAATCACTATGGAAGATTTGACCCTGATTTGATCAGGATCTGGACCTAATTAATTTCTAATTTCATTAGAATTTTATTGGATTGGGTTAAGTCTAAATTAGTTGGGTTTAACTTGATCTAATTGGGTCTAGATTAATTGGTTTGGTTGAAACCAATTAAGACTAAGTCAAATAAGTTTGAATTTGAACCTTCCTTCTCCCTACGCCACCCTGCCTTGACTTTTCCACACCCTATCTCACGCACACTTTGGTTTTGCATGAGAATTCTCACACACAGAAGGTATCTACACCCTCTCCTCTTTCTGTCTTTGACCTAGTCTAAGTGTTGGATCAGATGGGATTTAAGTTGAATTTTGAATTCAACTTGTGTTGGTTGGTTTGGTTGAAACTTCCCAACTCCCTCTCATGCTTATCCATTCACCAAGCCCCTTGAGAAATGTTATGTGATTTTTTTTATGCATTTTTTGAAGGTGGGTGCACAGAAGGAGTGTCCTTCTACGTGTCAAACATCCAAGGGTGGGCGTTGGATAGGGATAAGAAGGTTTTTGAATTTGATGTTGGTTTGGAGGTTGAAACAAGTTCAACCTCCGACCCTTATCTCTTTCCACGTGCCTTTCCCATGGTATTTTATGTTAATAAATTATGAAAATTTTTTTGTATGCATAAGAAGGGGTCTGCATTCCATGGTAAAAATTTCAATATGATTGGGCATTAGTTTTGGGCAAAAAAAAATCTCAAAGTGAAGGTGAGCAAGGTCCTATAGCACTTTATTTTTCCCTCATGCCTCTCTTCTCTTCCAATTTTCATCTCTAAGGATATCCAATTTTTAGATATGATCTAAATAGAATCTATATATCTAAAAGTCATCTTTCCATGAAAATTTGTTTCATGGAAAAACTCCACACAGAGAGGGCGTGATAGGGTTTTCAGTGTGTCAGGGTTTTTGGGCCGAGTGAAACCCTAGATTTGGGTATCTAGGTTCGGATGGAGAGATCGAGTGCTGTGAGCATCTAATTGCCACCAAACATTGTACACCTCTTCATCATCCTTCAGTATTTGTGTTTTATTTTTTTGGAGTATTTGAAAAATTAGAAAGTAGATGATCAATCAGATCGATCGTGATCAGTCATCGAAAGCTCTAGCGAGAAGCTAGCACTCCAGTGGGACTGATCGGGACTAAGAGCTCTGTGTGGACCAACCATAAAGGTTGAACAAGTGTGTGGCTGTAGTACGATGCTAGAGCCTATTCTGATGGATTCAGATCATGGAGATCAGCTATCCATGCATAGGTATCAAGTTCTATACTCATATCGATCAACAAATATGATTTGCTGATTGATTGCATTTTATTTTTCTATTACATATTACCATGTCTAGATCCTGAGTAGGATAATTGATTAGATCAATGCATGCTATAGAATTAATATTAGATTAATTTTAGTTTTTGCTATATTTTATTCAAAAAAAGTTTTCAAAAAGCATGCCCTAAATCCGGCTCAGTTTCCTTCAAATGGTATTAGAGCAAGGGTTGCTTGACATGTTAATATGTTAATTAGAAAGATTAAATGCTTACATATTTGATATATATTTAATCCAAATAACTTAGTAATCTAGGGTGAATGAGCCACCAAGCCATCCGATCATAAGGGACAAGTATGGTTTAAAGGTCATCTCCTCCCATTCAGTGGGATTCCTTATGATGGTAGGGGTACCACCGTGAACTCATTCATTAAGATGAATAGTGAAAGAATTTGATTAAAATTATTTTAATTAGAAAATTAAACATAAATATATTTAGATTAGATCTAAAAGATAATTCATGGTTTAATTTTTAATATGCCTTATTTTCTATTATGAGATTAGCAATAGGATTGCTGTTTATAAAATGAGCTGACCTATTTGTGAAATGAGTCAACCCATTTGATGAGCAAAAAATAAAATCTTTTAAAATTTAAAAATTATTTTTGAAATGTTGAACCCCAACCCATCATCCAAAAACTTAATTAAAAGAATTAAGTATCTCATAGAATCTCGAATTATGAATTAAAGATTCTAAGACATAAGCATAAGCTATGGGTTAAAGGGTTAGATGAATTAGGTCCATTAATTGGGTTAGACCTAAGGTTAGTTGAAGAATGAACTTAATCTAGAGTAATTAATCAAATCTAACCAAGTGTTGAATTAGATTAGGTCAAGGACACTCTTGACTCAACTTTAATAGTTATAGTTGAATGAGTCCATGTCTTTAACTAGACCAAGATGGACTTGATTCATAGCCAAGCAGTCTAGTCCAAAAGTATTAGGTTAATCAGATTAAAACTAATTAATCGATTGGTGTCCAAGGTAAGTTTGGCAGTCTAGATTAGTGGTTTTTAATTGGAAGCTACTCGCACTGATTCGATCTTTGATGAGTTAATGGCATATCCCTTCCACTGATCTCACTTACCTGATCGATATGATCGATTAAAGTTTGATTAGATCACTTGGTGATTCGAGCTGACCCATGTCACTAGGAATCAATTTGACTAATTTCAATTAGTAAGACTGAATTAGGTGCCCATGGACCTAAATTGATCCTAGTCCTAACCTATTGACTTGGTGAAGTCAGTGGAAGGATTTGACTTGATGAAGTCAGTGGGAGAAATTGGTCCGTATCCTTTCTATCCTTAAATCATAAGTAACCTAAATTCTTTAAATTATTAGGTTCTTAAAATGACTAAGTTATGGAGATAACTGAGTTATAGTCTTCCATTAAGGTGAATAGTAATGAGTCCAATTTTCTAGATGGACATTGGAGGTGCCTAACACCTGATGTTCATCTGGATATTAAAATTACTGTCCATCATATGATGATTAGGTTACACTCTCTTAATGGTGATCAGGTTAGTCAGAGCCTACCTCGGGCCTGGTCATCATTGGTTTGATGCACCGAACTCAATCATGTTAATGGTTGGATTTAACCAGACCTTTTCAGTGGAGGCCAAAGCCTACTGAATTGGCTTCTAGGATAAAATCTAATTACTAAAAATTATTTAAGAAAATAATTAGTTGTGAACCTATTTGTAGATACACATGAATTAGTCAGAGCCTATCTTGGGTCCATCTGTAGTCTATACGAATTTCAGTACCCACTAAGACGTTAGTGTAATTCCTCAAATTGAAGGTAGAGGCTATCAATTTGCTAAAAATAGTGAAAGAACCTTTAGACTAAAGTCTAAGTCTTTATGATTAATTAATTTAAGTACTAATAAGGTTTCATATTTTTTTTTCAGATAAATAGAGTGGCTAGTGTTAGTCCGCTCCATTCACTGTTGGATGGTGGTAAGCTTTTAAGACCTTATTATGAGGAGTCTAGTGTCAATTCTGATCTGGCAGATCTGAAGAGGAATGATCCTCTTAACCCAAATAGGCTGAACAGAAGAAATCAGCAAGTAGTTGTTGGGCAAGGATGTTATATGATAATATCTTGCAATTTTTTCATATGTAAAATATCTACCTGGATATTAGATACCAGGAGTTCGATTCATATATGCAATTCGTTGCATAAACTTCAAATTGGTAGAAAGTTTGAGAATGACGATAGGTTCCTGAATATTGGGGATGGAAGTAAAGTTCCAATCCTAGTATTGAAAACTCTTGAGCTATTTTTCAAAGATAAAAATATCATTTTAAGTGATTATTACTATTATCCATCTTTTATGATGAACATAATATCTATTGAATTTTTGGCCTAGGATGATTATTATTTGTCAATAAAAAAAATTATTATAATATTATTATGAATAATATTATAATAATATGAGGATAATTAAGAAATAGCATTTATATTTTATCACAGTCTATTAGTATAATGTACACGTCAAACAAATACCCAAAGCTAGATCATGTCTCTGATGCCTATCTTTGGCACTGTAGGCTTGGTCATATAAACAAGAATTGGATAAATAGGTTAGTCAAGGAGAATATCCTTGACATTGATGATTGCAAATCATTGAATACTTGTAAGTCCTGCTTATTTGATAAGATGACCAAATCATCTTTTACTAGAAAAAGTGAATGGGCCACTGAGCTTCTGGATCTAGTACATACTGATGTATGTGGACCCATGAACATATATGCTAAAGGTGGGTTCTTCTACTTTATTACATTTACTGATGATCTATCTAGATATGGGTACATCTATCTTATGAAGAATAAATCTAATTCATTTGAAATATTCAAACGATATCGAAATGAGGTAGAAAAATAACTTGAGAAGAGTATTAAAACTCTTCGATCAGACCGAGGAGGTGAATAGCTTTCCAACAAGTTTTTGATATATCTAGAAGAAAATAAAATTCTCTCACAATGGACCCCTCCTGAAATACCACAGCATAATGATGTATCAGAAAGGAGGAATCGAATCCTGTTGGACATGGTTCGGTCCATGATGGGATTTGTGAGTCTGCCGATTTCATTCTGAGGTTATGCATTAGAGACCGCTTGTTATATTTTGAATGCTGTTCCGAGTAAATCTATTGCAAAGACTCCATATGAGACATGGACTAACCGTAAGCTGACACTCTATCACTTTAGGGTTTGGGTATGTCCAACTAATGTAAAATGTTTACAGCCAGAAAAGCTTGGACCTAGGTTCGATAAATGCTTGTTCATAGGGTACTCTAAGGAAACTAAGGGTTATTATTTCTACCTTACTGAAGAACAAAAGGTGTTTGTTAGCAATAGGACAGTCTTTTTGAAAAAGAAATTCCTTATAAAAGGAACATTTGTCTCTAATGTTGAGTTTGGTGAAGTTCGATAGATGGAAGAACCGACACATTCTAGTGAATCTGTAAAATTGGATTTGATAAGATCAAACCCAGAGCCCATTGAAAGACACCTTTAAGGAGATCCGATAGAGTACCGCATCAATCGAATAGATATTATGATTTCTTGATCTGAGATGGTGATCCTATCGAACTCGATGAGAATGACGAGGATCCGATCGCCTACATGAATGCCATGCAGAGGTCTAACTTCGATAAGTGGCTGAAAGCCATGAAATCTAAAATGGAGTCCATGAAAGTCAACAGTGTATGGACACTAGTTGATCCACCTGAAGGGATAAAATTCGTTAGGTGTAAGTAAATTTTTAAAAGAAAATAGGATGCAAATGGGAAGGTGGAGACCTATAAAGTCCGTCTGGTTGCTAAGGGATATCATCAATGTTATGGTATTGACTATGACGAGATATTTTTTCCAGTGGCAATGCTTAAGTCTATTCGGATTATGCTTGCAATAGCAGCATACCTAGACTATGAGATCTGGCAAATGGATGTGAAAACAGCTTTCCTAAATGGAGAGCTAGATGAAGAGATGTATATGATACAGCCTGAGGGTTTTACATCCATAGACGAGTCCAAGGTGTGTAAGCTTCAAAGATCCATCTATAGATTGAAGCAGGCATCTCGGAGTTGAAACATGCATTTTGATAAGATGATTAGAGCGTATGGCTTCATTAAGAACGAAGAGAAACACTATATCTATACATGGACTAATGGTTCTGTAGTAGTATTTCTTGTACTGTATGTGGATGACATTCTCTTAATCGATAATGACATCCCTACACTATAGGGAATAAAGGTTTGGCTATCATCACAATTCTCCATGAAGGACTTGGGAGAAGCTTCCTACATCTTAGAAATGAAGATCTATAGAGATAGATCTAAAAGATTGCTTGGATTATCCCGGTCTACGTACATCAATATCATGCTGAAAAGGTTCAGCATTGAGAATTCCAAAAGAGCTATCTCCCGATAGGCCATGAAATTACTCTCTCAAAGAGGGATTGTCTGACAACTCCTCAAGAGAGAGAACGTATGAGTAGAATACCATATGCTTCGGTAGTAGGTTCTATTATGTACGTCATGACGTATTCGAGATCAGACGTGACATACTCACTAGGGGTTATGAGTAGATATCAGTCTGATCCAGGTGAGCATCACTGGAAGGTTGTAAAGACAATTCTGAAATATTTAAGAAATATCAAGGATCAGTAGCTCATCAATAGAGATACTGAATTGAATCTTATGGGATATATTGATTTCAATTTCTAGTTAGATCATGACGATAGCAAGAATATGTCAGGATATGTGTTTATCCTGAATGGTGGAGCAGTTTGTTGGAAGAGTTTCAAGCAGCACACTATGGTCAATTCTATGTGCGAGGCGAAGTATGTCACGGCATCCAATGCTGCGAAAAAAGTTATGTAGCTGCGGAAGTTCATCGACGAGCTGGGAGTGGCACCCTCCTTGGATGGTCTGATTCTACTTTACTGTGATAGTACTAGAGTCATAGCTCAAGCGAAGAAGCCGAAGGCAGTGCACTAAGCATATTCTGCATCGCTACCATCTTGTACGAGAGATCATGGAACGAAGTGACGTCAACCTTCAAAAGATTGATGAAAAGAACATGATCGACCCATTTACTAAGGCTCTCAAAATCAAAGAGTTTGACAATCAGAAATGGAAGATGGATATTTGATACTATTCTGAGTGGCTTTAGTCTAAGTGGGAGCTATTGAAAATTGTATCCTAAAGCCAATCATTTAGGTTGTAGATGATTGAGCTAAATATAATTATACTTGAATTATTCATAAATAAAATTATTATTTTGGATTTTTTATCATTTTGTGCATCTTTCTGTAATGAGCGCTTCTATGATGAAGTTCTTAAGACTATTTAGACTCGACAAAGGAGGATTTGTCATTTAGTCCTTAAACCAGTTCGTGATCAAATAATTCATTGTTATCCAGGATGACAACATATCGAGTATAGGTCATTGTGTGCCATAAGTGTTGGTTGTCCTCTTAACCAAGAAATATAGAGATACTATTATGGCATGTAGGTGAAGTATAAGGATATATTTTACTAAACATGATCCAACTACAGAGCTCTCTTCTGCCAAGAGTTGCTCATGAAGGATATGGATATATATGTCCCTTAGATTTGAGATCATCATGGTGACTTGCAAGCAACTCACTGTACTTAGGTATCGGGCTATCTGAATTTTTAATTCAATGATGGAAGGCTACTAGGTGTAGTCAAGTACTTGGCTTATCGGTGCATGAGTCAAGATGGCATTGACCCCTCCAACTATTGGAGCAAGTGCATCGTTGTATTTCAATTTAGCAAATCCTCGATCGGGATTGTCCATATGATGGATGCTAAGTTTTGAAATACACTATGGATGAATTTTAGGATTGACAGTAAATCCTAGATAGTTCTTTGAGCATCGAGGTCAAGGGGATGAATTATATGATAACTATATGCCATAGGTTCGTCGATGTTTTATTATAATTTTTTGACCTATCCGAACCTCAGGTACCATTGCTAGATGGTCACATCGATTGGTATAGAAAATTAGTTTTTGTACTATCGGCTTAAGATTCGAACCTATGGGGTCACACACAATAGGAGTTCCTACCTGATCTGATGGCTGATATTAAGTCTCGATGATCTAGGACTCTGTGGTCAAGAGTTCTACTGGATCAAAACTCTATGATCAAGAGTCCTACTAGATTGAAACTCTGAGTCCTACTTGTCTGAGACTCTCTAATCGTGAGTGCTGATGACCTGAAACTCTATGACCAAGAGTTCTAGTAGACTGAAACTCTGAGTCCTACTCATTTGGAACTCTTTGATCAAGAGTTCCACTGGTTTGGGACTCTATGATCATGAGTTTGATTCATTTGGGATAGTGGGTTCAAGAGTCCCACTAGTTTAGGACTCTTCAAGAGTTTCATATTGATGGGACTCTGTTGACCAGATACCTATCCGATTGGGACTCTATATTATTGAAGAATTAATTAGCAATTTGATTTTTAATTAGCTTAATTTGCTTGAACGATAAGGATTTGATCAAGTTCGATCGAATTGGATTCAACTGGATTTGATCCGATCAAGTCATGAGATGACCTAATCACTATGAAAGATTTGATCCTGATTTGATCAGAACCTGGACCTAAATAATTTCTAAATTGATTAGGATTTTATTAGGTTGGGTTAAGACTAAATTAGTTGGGTTAACCTGATCTAATTGGATCTAGATTAATTGGTTTGGTTGAAACCAATTAAGACTAAGTCAAATAAGTTTGAATTTGAACCTTCCTTCTCCCTGCGCCACCCTGCTTTGACTTTTCCACACCCCATCTCACACACATTGGTTTTGCATGAGAATTCTCACACACAGAAGGTATCTGCACCCCCTCCTCTTTCTATCTTTGACCTGATCCAAGTGTTGGATTAGATTGGATTCAAGTTGAATTTTGAATTCAACTTGAGTTGGTTGGTTTGGTTGAAACTTTCCAACTCCCTCTCATGCTAATCCATTCACCATGCCCCTTGAGAAATGTTACGTGATTTTTTTTGTGCATTTTCTAAAGGTGGGCACGTAGAAGGAGAGTTCTTCTACATGTCAAACATCCAGGGGTGAGCGTTGGATAGGGATAAGAAGGTTTTTGAATTTGATGTTGGTTGGGAGGTTAAAACAAGTTCAACCTCCGACCCTTATCTCTTTCCATGTGCTTTTCCCATGGTATTTCATGTTAATAAATTATTAGAATTTTTGTGCATGCATAAGAAGGGGTTTGAATTTTGTGGTAAAAATTTTGATGTAATTGGGCATTAGTTTTGGGTGAAAAAAATCTCAGAGTGAAGATGAGTAGGATCCTACAACACTTTATTTTTTCCTCATACCTCTCTTTTCTTCTGATTTTTATCTCTAAGGATATCCAATTTTTAGATATAATCTAAATAAGATTTATAGATCTAAAAGTCTTCTTTCCATGAAACTTGTTTCATAGAAAAACTCCACACAGAGATGGTGTGATAGGGTTTTCAGTATGTCAGGATTTTTGGGTCAAGTGAAACCTTAGATTTGGGTATCTAGGTTCAGGTGGAGAGATCGAGTGCTGTGAGCATCGGATCGTCACCAAACTTTGTACACCTCTTCATCATCCTCCAATATTTATGTTATGATTTTATAGAATATCCAAGAAATCAAAAAATAGATGATCAATTGGATCAATTATGATCAGCCGTCGAAGGCTCCGATGAGGAGCTAGCACTCTAGTGGGACTGATTGAGATCAGAAGCTCTGTGTGGATCAACCATAGAGGCTAGATAAGTGTACAGCTATAGCACGATGCCAGAGCCTATTTTGATGGATTTAGATCATGGAGATCAGCTATCCACGCACATGTATCGAGTTCTGAACTCGTATCGATCAACAAATATGATTTGCTGATCGATTGTATTTTATTTTTCTATTACATATTACCATGTCTAGATCCTAATTAGGATAATTGATTAGATCAATGCATGCTATAGAATTAATATTAGATTAACTTTAGCTTTCATTATATTTTATTCAAAAAAAATTTTGAAAATCATGCCCTAAACCCTGCTCAGGGTCAGACCTTATGTTTGCCAAGAATTATGGGCACCAAGATTATGATTGTGAGGATTTATGGTTTTCCCAAGTCTTGGAAGGCTATGAAAGAAGCCAAGGTGTTGGCTCCAGGGAGACTAGGACAGGTGTGGTCCTAGGGCTAAGATAGAAATTATCCTGGGGTGGAGACGGTATTTAGCCCTCCATGGGCTCAAGATCGAGGTGTTGAGGGGCTTGGTTAGTACTTCGAAGATCTGAGATACAAGGTGGAGCAAGAAATCAAAGTTGGAGCATGAAGACTGTAAAAAAGAATTTTTTTATAGGTTAGCTGGCTCAGTCCAAGACTAGGTCGGCTAAGTCTTAGAGGATAGGCCAAATAAAAAGACGTGTTTTAGAACTGCAGGCATGGCACACAACTGGGTCAGCTCAGTCTGAAACTAAGCTAACCCAGTCTCAGGTTAGCCGACTCAGTGCTGAAATTGAGCCAGCTCAGTGCACAAACAGGGCTACGCGGAGGGTCTATTTTGGACTAAGATAGAAACTTATTCTAGGGGTCTTAAGGCTTGGTTTGAGAGATCTTAAGGGGGCTAACTCATATATAGGTCGGGTTTAGATCCAGGAGATGAGAGCATGAGAGACATGGGTATACATGGGCTTGATGAGTGCTTTCATATATTGGATTAGCCAAAAAAATTTTTGGTCGAGCCTAATGGCTATATATAAATACATAGGTTATATTAGGATTTTCAAGAGAGCAATCAATACAACTCTTTTCTTCCTCAATCTCTCTTCTCTCTAGTGTTGTTGCCCTAGGTTCTTGAAGAAGCCCTAGAGAGAGGGGGCGCCTTCCTCAAGCCCAAGGAGGGAGGCACCCCAGCATAGATCTAGGTGATGATCTATGGTATGCTGCTTTTAGAGAACAAAAGGTCTCTCCATATCCATGCTAAAGATCAGAAGTTTCTGCAATGTGGTATCGGAGCTTGGTGATGCCAAGATAACAATTGGTATCAGAGCTTGGTGATGCCATGGTGATGCGCCAACATTAATAGACTTCCTAAGAACCATAAATGAATAACATATTAAAGGAAGCTTCACCCATTACTGGGATATCAACTCACTCTGATATTGATTGTTGTGGAGTCTGGCTAGGATACCACTACCTCAAAACCTTCTTAATACCACTTGCATTGCACTCAATCACGTGTGGCTACTACAAGAGAAAGAAAAAGGAATAAAAGATAAGAGACAGCATATAATTAAGTACGTAGATTAGACTAAGATCCTCTACGGACATGCAAACTTTACTATGAGAGAGAATCAACAAACATAAGAGAAACTTATCACACAACCTTTATACAAGAGTCTCTCGATAAGAAGCTCCAAAACTCTTACAAAAGCTCTCTAAATCTCTTAAGAAGCCTCTCAGCACCTTCAAGATGTCACCAGCTTTCTAATGCAATAAATAATTCATCAATCAGAGTTATATAGACTCCAAAAATCTAAAAATAATATTTTAATAAAAAATTCAGTCCCAAATATACCAGAGATCGCTTCTAGATCATCCAATCATGATCGGCTCACTCTAGAGCCATCCGATCATGCGCACAGCCTCCTAATCAATCTCGAATTACATTTGAATTATTCGATCATGATCGGGAGCTCTCCTAGCTATCAAATCATGCAAAACAGTAGTTCATCACACCAGATCAAGTTCTAGCCATCCGATCATGACTGGCTCCTCTCTAAGCCATCAAATCATGACCAATCCATGAAATAGTACCATGGATCATGTTAAATAGCTTGAAAATGGCTAATTGGTCCATGTGGGGCACTATGAGTCGACGGTCCATGGTGGACCGTACTCCATCTCCTAAGTTGGGTGCCCATGCGACCTGCTCCAGCATGGCTCGCATGCACCCCCATGCACACTCACATGCTTAGGCCCACCAAGCATGCGGCTAGCCTAGTGCGGCCATGCACTACCAACCTGGGCCACCGCCACTAGCTGGTGCTTACCGGTGGGCCCCTCCGATGGGCCCAAGGGCCCTGCTACCCTGCTCTAGCCTTTCTTCGCACGTAACTTCTCTGTCTGGACTTCATTTGGACTATTTTTAGGCTCATTAGACTTTATTCATTATCTAAACCTCGTTCTAGGCTTATTATGGATCGAATCTCGAAGCATTTTTCTTAACAATCTCCATCTCAACTCGATGTTCAGCATCCATCTATCTTTGAGAGCCTGTGATCCATCTCACCTCCATGCCCTGGGGCACGCTTGCTATCTCATGGATGGGCAAACATGAGAGTTGAACCAGGCCACTCGATCCCATCTCTATCAATGGTTGTGATCCTCCTGATCTGAGACCTACTTGGGAAAGTCTCCTATGGCAATAGAAACTTCACTCTGCGACGTCGTCTCTCATCCTCTTGAGTCTCTCATCTCATGCTTGATCTACCTCCACCTGGAGCTCTACCTCGCATTGGACTTCCTTTGGCTCCTAAAGTTGCACCTCGCACTGGGCTCTCTGCCAAATAGTAATATCCTCTCATCCTCTTCTTTTCCTCTAGAATAATCCTATAATTGTGCATGACCTTCAGAATTTCATTACCAGCTATCCACCTATAGCCATTTGAATTCAATCTGCTCAATGAGATAAGATTGCACTCAACATCCATAATTCTTTCCCAAGATTCATTAAATCCCTGTCTGGCTTATTTTGGAGTGGATGATTTTGATGAAGATGGGTTTAATATAGAAGTAAATGACCAAATAGATATATCCTGCCCCAAAACTATATCACTTTGGATTGATAAATTTAAGTCATTATCTAGCCCACCAATAGCTTTCTTATCAGAACCACCAACTATTGTAGAATTGAAACTACTTTCTAATGCACCCATTGACACCCTACCAGTGATACCTACCCAGGAAGATCAACTAATAGGTATTCTAAAAGCATATAAAGAAGCTATCGGATGGGACATTGTTGAAATGAGAAAAAATAATTTTAAGATTGATTTTTCTATATTCGGCACTATTTTCAAGGATGGCCTCCATAATTTATCAATAATATTAAAATGATGTGCGGAGGCAGATTTAAAATTAATTTGAAAAAAGTACCATATTTTAGATCAGGAAGAATTGATGCCAAGATATATCATACTCGAGAAAGGAATTGAGATAGATCAGACTATAGTTGAAGTAATTTCTAAACTACCACCCTTGATTTTGGCCCAACAGACATAATCCCTTCTTGATCACCATAAAAAACTATGATAATTTTAGATACTGGTGTAGCGTGCTTGCTCAATATAATCTATTAGTCTGGGCAAAGTTTAATCATTGTAAAGCATTTCATAAATATTTTTCTATCATGATGACAAGGCCTCCTGATTGACTCTATCTTTTTGAAAATTTGAAGGATGTACTAAAATTGATTATAAATAAGACTCCTTCATAGGATCTAACTGAAGACGTTAAACTTAGCACTTACTGGGAGGCAACCTAGCTTTTGCATTTAAATTTTTTTTTATTTTTAGCTTACCTTTCTTTTAAATTCAAGACTAAGTTGGGGGGAGAATTACAAACTCATACTAAATAAAGAACAAATAAAATCCAACTCGAGTCCAAAAATATATTAAGTCAGGTGAACTCTTTTTTTTTTATTTTTCTTGTTATCTATCATACTCTATTTCTTTCCTCCAGGACAATGAAAATTAAGTTAAGAGAAAGATAAAATAAAAATAATTAAGTTCTTAAATATAATAATAATTATTCTTATGTACCTAATTTCATCCTAACTTGAAGTTAATCAGGCATCTCAATTGATGATTAATGGTTTAGAGAATTTTTAAAATACTAAGAATCTAATTATTAAGAAAATCTAATAAATAGTCAGGTCTAAAATAGAATAAATTTTTGAATGATTCTAAAACCTTCTTCCAACCTATATTCAATAAAGAATCTACTTTGTATAGGTATGAGTAGAAAAATAAAATAATAATAAAAGAAGTAAGTTTTAAATATTGGTCTCCCACTAAATAATCGAATCTCGTTGTCTAAGTAAGTAATGTTATTTACATCAAAAAGTGAGCAATGTGAAGAAGCTTGTTATACAGTTAGTTTTAACTTATAGTCTATTTAACTTGAGTCAGTAAGCTCGAGGTATGTTCTACACCTAATGCCCTAAAAATAACTGGTTTGAAAGTCATTGGTCCAAAGCTCGCTACAAGGATCAGATAGAAAGCTTAAGGGTTTAAAACATTACACTGGCTATAATATATATAAAAAAAATAGTCCATACTAAAGATAGAGGATTTAAAGAATAAAAGTGGGGAGTTGGTCAAAGAAAAGCTCTAAAATTTTATGTTCTTCACTTAACCACTATTTGGGATGGAATTAATAATCTGATAACATATCTCTTAATTCTCTAACCAGGTATCAACTGATCTTAGGATGATCCTGAAGAAACTCTCATATCTAATTGAGTCGGTACATGCTTCTAATTTTTTTTCTTTTTACTCGAGAACGAGTAAAACTCAAGTTGGACAGTATGATAAATATCATAAATTTATAAATAAAAAATATTAAAATATATAATATTTAATATTTATTTTAAAGAATTGATGCTTTTATTTATGTTTTATAGAAAAAAGCTCACTAATATTAAAAGCTTGATTTATGGATTAAAATAAATCAAATTTGATGCAAATTAGAGTTAAATTAGAGCTTAAACTAAAGCTAGATGTTTAAATAAAAAATAAAATAATCCAGTTGGTTCAGTCAAACCAACTTAGAAAATTGGCCTGATCGTAGACCGCATGCGAGCACAGCAAGCCCGGCCTAGTGGAGCGATTGACGTCACCCTGACGTCAGTTTTAACGTAGTTTATAAGGGGCGGGTTACTATAGCATGAACTGGACTTTTACGTGGTTCACAGGGAGCTGAGGCATTTTTGCACCATCCAATGGTCGATGTCATGCCTAATAATGGATTAGATGGCTATGGTTCTTCCCTCCCATAAATAGCAGTGGTGGCCCGCTTCGTTGTGCACGATCCAACAACTGATGCCACAGCCGATCGCCATCCAATGACGAAAAATGCTCTCGACTTGATCCAAGACTCCTTCAACTCTCCAAACTTTTCTAGGTGCTATCCGATGGTAGGTAATCATCTGAGGGGAGATCCTATGGTTCGAAATTAATCCAAGGCTTGATCAGACACTGGGTGGAATTCTTTTGATATTTTTTAAGCCGTTTGACCATAGATCGACGGCCAGGAAGCTCCAGCAAGATATAATTCAAGCCAAACTCCAATTAAAGTCTTGAAAGAACTCTAAAATCCTTCACTCTCATCTATTTAAACCCTCCTATTCCATAATTCTCAAATTGACTAGGCCTCTTCTAGACCTTCTCTCTCCTCTCTCTTATCTCTTCTTTCTTCTTTCTTCTTCCATCCTTCACCAAAGAATATGAAAATATCGGAAGCTAGAGGAACCTCAACCATGCATAGCTAAAGATCTAAATTCTGGAGAAGTAGATGAAGTCTTCGAGTATGGATTATATTTTTTTTTTCTTTATCTTTTATAATTTTTTTTATACAATGAATAATATGTTCTCCTGCTTAATCTTAAATTTTATCCTTCATGCATGAGATCTTATATTAACATGCTTCTTATTGATTAAAATCTAAATAGACTATATATATGGAGATGGATTGTGAACAGGAGATACAGTTAGTGCTCGATTTAATAGTTTATGTTAGAAAAAATATTAAAAGCCATGTTACCAATTTTTAGAAATTAAAGTATTGAATAATTTATGATTCTATTAAGATAGATCGTGATCAAAAGATAAGATTCATGCTCGAAAAAAATAGATTATAGTCATAACTAAATTCTTAAAATATAAATTTTTATATTAAAAAAAATTATCACAACCATACAAAAGATGGATTCAAAATCCTAAAATATTTTTAATTAATTCTTAAATCTCTATTAATTATTTACTTTTTTTATTTTAATTTGCTAAATCTTAATTATTTTTTTAATTTATTTAATTAAAATTTTATTTTAAAAAATAATTTAAATTTTATTTTTAATTAAATTGAACGTAACTTAGCCTACGATCTCTGAAAAAATTGATATCCAACTCATCACTGTTCTAGCCCATAGTAAAATCAGTTTAAATTATTATTTGTGTTATAATGACAAGCATCAAATATACATCCTAATATAGATTCTATTATCAGGATTAGATAAAAAGTTTGAATCGGTGTATCCCTCAACGCATAACTCAAGAATTTCTTCAAAGACTAAGAACAAATTCTTAGTCCTTCTCAAATACTTAAGGATGATCTTCATAGCAGTCCAGTGCTATTCGCCTAGGTTCAACTGATACCTGCTCGTGACACTTATAACAAGGGCTATATTAGGTCGTGTACATAATATGACATATATGAGGCTTCCTATGGCTGAAGAATAAGGAATCCAGCTTATGCGCTCAATCTCCTCATGTGTGCTAGGATACATCTTCTTGAAGAGATGAATACCATATTTAAGAAGTATAATCCCTTCTTAGAGTCTCCATGCTGAACTTTTTCAGCACTTTCTCTATATACATTCTCTGTGAAAGGCCAAGCATTCTATTCGGTCTATTTCTATAAACCTTAATTCTTAGAATATAAGATGCTTCCCCTAGATCTTTCATAAAAAATTTCTTGGATAACCAACTCTTGATTGAGGTCAGTATGGGAATAACATTCCCAATAAGGAGGATGTCATCCTGTACAATACGAGGAATGTGACAACCCTCCTATTGACCTTCTTATAAACACAAGGCTCCTTTTCTTGATGAAATTAAATGATTTAATTGCATCATTAAAATGAGTGTTCCAACTCCAAGAAGCTTACTTTAATCCATAAATAGATCTTTGCAACTTGCAAACTTTGTGATCTTCATTACTAGAAGTGAAATCCAAAGGGTGCTGTATATAGATATCTTTCTCAAGATGTTCATTAAGGAATGTAATTTTCACATTCATCTGCCATATTTTATAATCATGATAAGCTATAATTGTAAGCACTATGCAAATGGATTTCAGTATGACTATAACGAAAAGATATTCTGGTATTCAATGCTTTCATGTTGACTATAATCCTTTGCCACTAGCCTACTTTATACATCTCTACCTTACCATCTGCATCTATCTTCCTTTTGTAGATCCATTTATATCCAATGTGTATAATATCCATTAGTGGATCTACTAAGGTCCAGACCTGGTTCGAATGCATTGAGTCAATTTCTGACTTCATAGCATTCAACCATTTCTCAGAGTCGATGTTTGACATCATCTCATCATAGGTTTTAGGATCAATTACTTGATCCTTATCTCCAATGAGGAACACTTCCTCAATATCCTCTGTAAGTATATCCAAGTACCTTTCAGGAGGACAGGAGATCCTACTTGATCTACAAGGTGGTGGAATAACTACATCTATTGATTCAATGGGTTCAACCTGATCTATAGCTAGCCGATCTTCAGAGGCTTTCTCTTCGAACTTAATTGACCTCCCACTACCACCATCCTAGATAAACTTTTTTTACAAGAATGTGGCATGCTGGCTCATAATTATATTATGATCCTCTAAAAAATAAAAATAGTATCCTAATGATTCTTTAGAATATCCTATAAAGTGAGCTTTCATAGATCTGGACTCTAACTTGTCCACCATTAATTTTTTAACATAGGCCAGACATCTCCAAATCTTGAGATAACCAAGATTCGGTTTCTTACCATACCATATCTCATATAGTATGGTAGGAATAGATTTAAAGGAAACCCTATTTAAAATATAAATGGAGGTTTGTAGGGCATAACTCCAAAGAACATAGGTAGGTCAATGAAGCTCATCATGGACTGGACTATATCTAATAGGATCATATTTCTCCTTTCCAATACCCTATTGAGCTAAAGTATACCGGGAGTCCACTATCCTTGAGATATCTAATAAATTTTTCACTAAGGTATTCTCTCCTTGATCTAATTGAAGAATCTTAAGAGATTATTTATTTATTTTTTTATTTTATGTCTAAATTTTTTAAACTTTTCAAAGATTTTAGACTTGTGTCTCATAAGAAACACATACCCATATCATGAATAATCATCAATAAAGATGATGAAGTACTGATAACCATCCCTGACAAGTACATCAAAGGGCCCATAAACATCAGTGTGTACTAGGGCAAGTAGTTCAGTAGCCCTTTCCTCATGTCCTACAAAGGATAACTTAGTCATTTTTTCTTGAAGGCAAGATTCACAAACTAGATATGACTCAAAACTCAATAAGTCAAGGATCCCATCTTTCTCTAGTTTGTTAATTCTATCCTCTCCAATATGACCAAGCCTATAGTGCCACATATACTTGTGGTTCAGGTCATCTTTAAGTCTTTTGTATCCTACAGCATTCACTAACAACTCATTAATGTTTACAGATACATCAACATGCAAATGATAAAGATTGTCAATTAAAAGAGTTCTTGCAATCAATTTATTTCTTAAATAAATATAACAAAAGTCTTTATTGAAATTGAATTCATAATTCTTCTATGCTAGTATAGATACGAAAATTAGATTATGGTTAGCTATAGGTACATAATAACAATCTTTCAAAATTAATCTAGATCCTAACGGTAATCGTAGAGAGTATATTCTAACGATGATTGCAACAATCTTTGCTCTATTGCTGATATGCAGGATCATTTCTCCTTTCCTCAGTCCTCTACTTTCTACCAAATCCTCCATAGAAGTACATATCTGAGCACTCGAACCAGAGTCTAATACCTAACTAGAAGTAGAGAAAATCGTAAGGTTAGATTTAATAATGAGTATACTGGACTTACCTTCTGAAGGTACATTCACCTTTTATTTTTTCAATCTCTCCAGGTACAGTGGATAGTTCCTCTTTCAATGACCATCAGCATTGCAATGAAAATACTTTTCCTCACTAGTAGTAGCCTTCTTTGAAGTGTCTTTCTTTGGCTTGTACTTCTTTTTCTGCTTCTTTGCAGGCTTGTTTTTTTTCTTTCTAAAAGACTTTCTCTTGGACGAAGATACTTGCTCCATAGCTAGAATAGTTTTCCTTAAACTTTTCAAGGTACCCTCAACAGTAACCAATATATTGACTAACTTAGGCAAGATGCAGTCCAACTTGTTCATATGGTAATTTACTATAAATTGACCATATGCACTAATAAGGAATTACAAGATTAGATCTACCTACAACTCCTTCTGCATAGTTAGACCGAGCTTCTCAAGCTCCTATAGGTCCTTGATCATTGTCAGACAATGATCGTGGACTAACTACCCTTTGTGTATTTTTGAGTTAAAAAGTCTCCTAGACACTTCAAAGCATGCGATTCGTGTCTGCTCACTATACAACTCTTATAAGTGAGTGATCATAGTCCTGACAGTAGGCATATGCTCATGCTAGCTCTGCAACTCATTTGATATGGAAGCCAGAATGTAGCACTTAACCCAAGTGTAATCATCCGTCCACTTATCTAGTGCTGCTCTTTGTTCAGCACTAGGATGCGTTAGTAAAGCAGGGGAGTCCTCGTCGAGTACATAGCCCAACTTCTCCAAATTCAAGATAATCTTGAGATTTTTGAACCAATCTTTGTAGTTTTGGCCAGTTAGTCAGTTGGACTCTAGAATATAGGCTAATGGGTTGGAGGCTGACAAGGTTAACTATGAAGAGTAAAGATTCAAGTTAGATAATTATACTTTGATTTTAAAATTTATTCTAAAAATTTTAAGAAATAAATTAGACTCCTACTATTCTCATGGATCTCTCACACTCCCCCATGGAGATATGAAAACCTCTACATGACTAGGATTCCCAGTAGGTAATGCAGTCCCATCAATATGCGCACACCTCATTGTGTTCGATTATTGGATCATGCTATACCAATGAGTGGACAACCATTATCCAATGCTTCTCAAGCATAATACAGCGATTGGTCTCTAAGTCATAGAGCCTCAACATGTCTATTTATTGGTCCAATACTTAGTTAAGTCAGATCCACCGTTCAATGCTTAGGCAAAGCCATCATTAGGTCCCTCACCAGTTTGGTTATTGGTTCCAACTCCATCACTACCTAACAACATCTCATGCTAATAGGATGGTTGCGTCTTTTCGATGTAACTAAACTACTATATCCAGTCGAGAACAATCAACATCAATAGGACGCCCGCACTCCTACAATGCTGGAAGACCTAGGACTTAATATTTGTGGAAAGATTTGGGTTCAGATCTCATCTAAATTAAGTCAGCATAATCTCATATCTGACTAACCAGTTTCAAGTTAGCGTAGTCTCATGTCTAACTAACCTTGTCGGTATGGCTGAACTCGAATGGCTAAGCAATCTTATTCAAAACTTAATCGACCAAGTTAGTCAGATAAGTGTGATCGTTAGGAGGGTTGCATATGCTTGCCTTAGACACCATTTGTTCATGGTCAGGTAAGCATAATCCCAACTAAATATCATAATCCAGACTAGCCTTAGACACCAATTAGTCAATTAGAATTGAATAGATCAGCTTAGCACTCGAGCTCGAACCACTGAGCCAAATTAGGTCTTGAGTTAATCAACTCACATCAAATATGAATCGATGTGACCAACTATAACTAAAATCAATTTTGAGCCTTTTTGACCTAATCCTAATCAACTTTTGACTAGGTTCGATCAACTATTCAAAATCGATAAAGGTTCTAACCTGATTTAATCAAAAATCCTAATTATAGTCTAATCACTAGACCTAATTATTCTATCCATGCCCAAACCCTCATGTATTATGCTTAAGATTAAGATCTTAAATTTTTAATTTTAGATTTTAATCTTAATTTTAGATCATTAATTATGTGTGTTATGAACATGAGGTATTTTAGATGTCAAAACTACTTTCAGATCTAAACTAACAATCTATGTATCTCATACATAAAAATTTTAGATCCTAAATAGTTTTGGATCTAGGATTTTGCACAAAATTAAGTTCTTTCTTTTCATGGTTCTTCTTCTTGATTCATACAGGCACCCCTTCCACCATAGTCCTCTATGATAGGATGGCCTTTACTATGAATCTCGAAGGATGCTAGACTACTAAGAATTTTAATCTACACGCATACACATCATGTATGCATAGATATCATACATCAAAATTAAAATCAAATTTAAATATAATCAAAATATATCATATATATTTATCAAAAATTTAGATCTAAATATGAAAATAATTTTCAATCTAGGATCAGCATCGATATAGGACAATCTTTCCATATTGATGTAGATCAATCTAAGTTAAGTTTTTAATCTGATTTTATTCTAATTCAAAATCAAAAAATTAATCAAAATAATATTTTTTTTAATCTATTATTGATAAATTTAATTTTTCATGAAATATAGAGATTTTAGCTCTACATGTGCCAAAATATAAGAAATACATGTTAGATATATGTGCCCTAGAAGCCAGAATTGGCTGACACTTGTAATACACTTCTAGGGGCAAAATTGTAATTTTGACTATAATTAATAAATGGGTTATTTTCTATCACACATGTGTATTTAGTGTCTGTGATACATCCTTTGAGTTAATGGTAATGATAATTCATATTTTCAAGAGTTGAAAATTTAAGACATGAATAATCATTATTAACTCATAAACAGCTCCCGACCATAGGATCATCACGAGGATGGTGATTGATCCGGAAGGTTGGTGTACGATCGCTTCTCTTTAGTAGATGAGTCTTGAGTCTACGGTGTGGAGACACCGGAGCGAGAGTACAGGTACTCGTTAGAGAACGAGGGCACTGAGCGTGACCACCTCGAGTAGTCATTAGGGAAGTCTACCTTCTCGTCAATGACTGACTCGATGCTGCAGTAGTGTGTCTGGTTCTTTGACCTGAGATGCATCGGCAGTTCACCTTGAGGGTGTTATAGTTTGACTACACCATTACTCGGTCTCCTAGCCATATGGAACCCTGAGGTGTATGTTGGCTATGAGCATGTTCATTGTAGGAACTGGATTGCATCAAGATGGGATCTATCTACCTCGGTGGTAGAGGAGTAGCCCTATGATGATCATGAGAATCAAGTCCTGAAGCCCATGGCCATGGCAGAGTGAAATAATAGAAAGAGTTTCTATTTAGATTTTCACATTGGACTCGAATCGAATGATTACATCATATGACAGAGACTAGGGTTTGACGAGTTCACCTTAACCCTAATCTGATCGGGGCTCAAGATAGAAGAACTTGAATCACACAGGTAGCTGCACCAAGAGGTTCGCATTCAGCTCTGATGGGTTGCCACCATATACTGCTAGGTGTCACTGGTGGATTTTGGGAGCAATTAGAATGATTTAGATGATCGATCATTCTAGCTGTTCGAATCAGAAGAGTTCTGATCCATCGAAAGGAGTTTCGATGATGTCTATGATAGAGATCATGACATATCCCATTACCATACAGAACTGAACCTAACTGGGTCACACAAACAAGGGTTTGAATCTGGTGATCATCAATTGAACTGATCTAGTTCAATTGATCTGAATGAGATTCAATTAGGTTCAAGGAAATCGTGCTAGCACTCGATTGAACCTAACGTTCTTCTTTTACTATCATAAATAAGTTGTCCTGACTGAGCCAAAGGAGTTTGTGCTCAATCAGAGGCCTTCATATGGTCTGACTGGAGGTTGTCCAAGTCAGAATAGGTTGTCTTATTTGTAAGACATTACCTGCCATTTTTGGTCACCTGCCATTTCTTGTTCTTTGACTTTGGTCAAAAGTCTACCTTTGACTGGTCAAACGTTGACCATTGACCCTTTGACTTTTGACCACATGTCATGCACCTATTGGAGAGCTGGTGGGGGCCTTGTCCCCCTGCCAGAACCTGGCAAGGAGAAGGGCGCACGCCAAGGGTGGCGTGAGCCCAAGTAGGAGGCGCCTAGGAGTCCTTGTTGGACAAGGACTCCACCTCCCTTTAGGATTCCAATCAGAGTTCTACTAAGAATCCAGTTTGACTGGTCTTAGGCGCCCTCTAAGGAGGAATCCAGGGGTCTCTATTCCAACCAATCAGATTTAGATCTGATTTCACAAAGGGTTGTGATTGGTTGAGAGGAAGAGGAGTTGGATCACAAGCTTAGGTCTATAAATAAGACCCTGCGCCCAACCCTAATTCCAAGTCAAAGTCTTATTGAAAGAGATTTCCCACGTCCAAGGCTGCCTCTCCCCTCCTTCTCCACGCCATACTCTCTTCTCCCCTTGCTCTCCACGTCCAAAAGTGTTTTGGACTTAGTTTGGTGCGATTCAGATCAAGGAAAGGCGATCAAAAGCAAGAAGGCTGCGCTGCTGCAAAAGGACGACTGCAGATCTTCAAAAGAGTTTTGAAGATCCTCCAGATCAGATCCAGATCTGATTTTTGGAGGTGTGATAGAGAAGAAGAGGATCTCCAGATCCAACCCGAGTGGATACCGGTAGAGGCCAGGCGCTTGCGTGGCTAAGATCCAGAACCTTCCGCTGCAATCAGGATCATCTACAGGGTAATAGGATTACCCAAATCAGGTAAATTAAATTTGATTTAATTTATCTTATTTTATTTTATTTATTAAAATAATAAGAATCAGATCTGAAACATATCAAGATCTGATTGAGATCAAGAGAAAAATTTTTGAAATATATCTCTTGATCTAATCAGATCTGGACGAACCTGGACCGGGAAATCAGGATTTCCCTTCAACTGGTATCAGAGCCATGGTTCTAAAATTGTTTAGATCTGATTTTAATTTTATTTTAATTAGAAAATAAAGTGATTTCAGATGTCACATGAGATGTGATCAGATCTGAAATCAGAAAAATTAAAATTAAATGATTTGGATCTAAGAACATGAAGATATGCATGACTAGTTCTAGAATAGAATAGTTCTATAGAATAGTTTTGCATGTCTTTGATTTAATCTGATTAAATCATATTTTAGATCTTCTTATTTACTATTTTCTGATATTATAAGTGTTATAATAACATCTGATAAACAGCAAATAAAAATTATTTAATTTTAAATATCATATGAGATATGATAGATGCATGACTAGACTAGTTGTAGAATAGTTCTACATAATTGTCTAGATTAGAATTTATTTTGATTAGATCAATTTAAATCTAATTTTTTAGATTATTATGTGATAATTTAGATCTGAAAACATGCATGATTATGATACATGAGATGTATGCAAAATATGCCTTGATTAGATCTAAATTTGTATATGAGATATATGATATAGATCTATAACTGTTTTGTAGATTTACATGTTCCTGATTAAGGCGTTCCTCTTGGCCGTCCGGTCATAAGAACGAAGAAGGGTTTAAAGGCCCTCTCTTCCCATTCGATGGGGTGTTCTTATGACGTGTAGGGGTGCTGCGTGTTCGTCCTTAATCAGAAACCCAAAACTTACTTTCTGCAAAACCCTAGATCCTGAAACCCTAGGATTTATTGTGCATATTTTGTTTATGAACCCAACTTAATTAAGAATTAAGTTTATGGAATATTAATTAGGTCTAAAATTGAGAATTTCAGATCTAAGACATATTCATAATACTGGGTTCGGGCTTGGGTAGCTCAATTAGGTCTAAGCGGTTGATCAAACCGAATCAAGAGTTGGTTAGATGGGATCAACAATGCTTAAATTGACCAGCCTAATAGGATTAAGTCTGGGTCAAGATCGAGTCACGATCAAGCAAGACCTAATTAGGCTCAGAGGTTAGAGTCTGGATTGTAGGCTAACCCAATTGGTTCTGACTCAACAATTTGGTGTCTAAGGTAA
>QRFJ01002264.1:0-54722 GCA_006176705.1 Cocos nucifera | reverse complement strand
ATCTGAGGTGGTCAATAATCCGAGCTAACCCATGCCACTAGGTTAGTCATAATTGTTATGACTAAGCCAAGTCTAGTTTAATGAGACCTGAATCAATTCTCCCTAAGAAAAGATTAAGTCTGAGGTCTTCCACCATTGTAGATGTGCGGGCCCTTCCCGGGGTTGATTGTTCTCGGCTGGATACAGTGGCTCAGTTGCACCGGGAAGATGCAACCATGTCTATTAGGCATTGGATGCTATGGGCTGGAGGATGAGTTGGGCTCAATATTTCCGGATACGGTGAGAGACCTCAATTAGGAACCCAGTCTATGCAAATGGTGGGTCTGACTTAACTAAGGAGTGGATCAATATTCCGGATACGGTGAGATTCATGAATTAGAGACCAAGTTTGGGTGCACCATGATTAGAGAATCATTGAACAAGAGTTGTTCACTCATTGGCTAACCCATCACCAATAACTGTTAGGTGAGGTGATGAGTCAGTTGGTGAGACCGCACCACCCACTAGAAATCATTCAATCGTGGAGATTTTCGCATCTCTACAGAGGGAGTGTAGGGATCCGAGAAAATAGTGGGAGCTAATTTGTTTAAAAATAAAATCCCTAAACAAATTGGTCAAGTCAAAATTACAGTATCTAACTAGAATCTTTGACTCTCTACAGGAAAATGTCTGCGTCCAACCCATTGGCACGTATCCTAGACACACATAGACTGACTGGACCCAATTATAAAGATTGGCTCAGGAACTACAAAATTGTTTTGGGTTCAGAGAAGTTAACCACATGTTTTGGACCAGGACCCTCCCACCTTACCAGCTCGTCCATCCACTGAACAGAGAGCGTCTCTGGAAAAATGGATTGACGAAGATAATAAGGCCAGATATTACATGTTGGGCTCGATGTCTGATGAGCTCCAGCGCCAACATGAAGATATCGGGACTGCTCGCCAAATGTTGGCTCACCTGCAGGAGATGTTTGGTGAACAGAGTCGCGCAGCCAAATATCAAGTCACGAAATGACTTTTTAAGGCTAAGATGCGTGATGGGCAGTCAGTCCAAGATCACTGTCTGACAATGATCAAGGACATGGAAGAGCTTGAGAAGCTCGGTGTGAAGTTGGACTTGGATCTGCAGAACGATATTATTCTGCAATCCTTGACTGATGCATATGGGCAATTCATCATGAATTACCACATGCATAAACTTCAAAATTCCTTGGCCGAAGTTAATGAATATGCTGGTTACCGCTGAGCTTTCTATGAAAGGTTCTAAAGGCTCAGTTCTTGCTATGGAACGGACTTCTTCCAAAAGAAAGTCTTATGGAAAGAAAAAGAAGTCTGTGAAAAAGCAAAAGGTGGAAGGATCAAAGAAGAAGAAGGCAGAACCGAAGAAGAAAGGTCGATGGCAAAGGAAAGTGTTTCCATTGCAACAGCGACGGCCATTGGAAGCGGAACTGCCCTACTTACCTGGCCACCCTGAAGAACAAGAAGGAAGGTCCTTCTGGAGGTATGCTCGTTATTGAGTCTAACCTTACGGTTTCTTCTGCATCCAGTTGGGTGCTTGACTCTGGTTCTAGTGCTCATCTGTGCACTTCTATGCAGGGTCTTGAGGATAGCAGGAGGCTGAGGGATGGAGACATGATCCTACGCATCGGTAATGGAGCAAGAGTTGCTGCAGTAGCCGTGGGAACATACCCTCTTCGATTACCATCTGGTTTAGACTTAGTTTTAAAAGACTGTTATTATGTGCCTGCAGCTAGCAGGAATTTGATTTCTGTTTCATGCTTAGCACAAGAAGGTTATGTGATCACCTTCTTTAAGGACCATTGTAACATTCTTTATGAAAGAAATAAAATTGCAAATGGTTTCCTTATTAATGGTCTTTATCAGCTACATATTGATGTACCTGTTTTAACTATCGAGCAAAACGTGAATGCCAAACGACCTAGGGATAGTCCAAACGACAGATATCTATGGCACCTGAGATTAGGTCATATAGCAGAAGATAGGATCAACAAATTGGAGAAAAATGGGCTATTGAGTCCATTGACTTTTGAGTCATATCCAACTTGTGAATCTTGTCTTCAAGGCAAAATGACTAAACTCCCTTTTGTTGGACATGGGGAGAGGGCCACAGATCTCCTTGCCCTAGTACATACTGATGTGTGCGGCCCATTTGATGTGCCGGCTAGAGGCAATTTTGTCTACTTCATTACCTTTACCGATGATCTGTCTAGGTATGGGTATGTGTATCTTATGAGACACAAGTCTGAAGCTTTTGAAAAGTTCAAAGAATTCAGACATGAAGTAGAAAAACAAACTGGAAAACCCATTAAGGTTCTTCGATCAGATCGAGGAGGTGAATACCTTAGCCGGGAATTCCTAGACTATCTTAAGGAAAATGGCATAGTCTCTCAATGGACTCCACCAGGAACACCTCAACTCAACGGGGTTTCAGAACGGAGAAATCGGACTCTATTGGATATGGTTCGATCCATGATGAGCTTCACAGACCTCCCTGATTTTCTTTGGGGACATTCATTGTTAACTTCAATCTATCTACTGAATAGGGTTCCCTCTAAAACCGTTCCTACCACACCGTATGAGATATGGCACGGTAAGAAACCAAGTCTGAGTCATCTCAGAATTTGGGGTTGTCCGGCTCATGTCAAAAGACAACAAGCGGACAAGTTAGAGTTTAGGTCCTTTAGAGCTCGATTCATAGGATATCCTAAAGAGTCATTAGGATACTATTTCTACATTCCAGAAGACCACAATGTGATTGTGAGTCGACATGCCATCTTTCTTGAAAAATAGTTTATTCAAGATAGCGGCATTGGAAAGCAGATTAAGCTTGATGAGAAAGTCTCACAAGCAGAACGAGCTAAGGACCAAGTGGAACCAAATCAGGTTGAGCCAATAAGAACACTACCTCCTCCACCTCGTAGATCGGAAAGAGTTTTCCCGTCCCCCTGAAAGATACTTAGGTATTATTTCAGAGGATGTAGAGGAAATGTTCCTCATAGGTAATGGTGCTCATGGTGATGATCCCAAAACCTACAACGAGGCGATATCAGATATCGACTCCGAGAAATGGCTAGAGGCAATGCAGTCAGAAATTGACTCGATGCACTCAAACCAAGTCTGGACCTTGGTAGATCCACCAGAAGGTATAGTACCTATTGGGTGTAAATGGATCTTCAAGAGAAAGATTGGTGCAGATGGGAATGTGGAGACATTCAAGGCTAGACTAGTGGCAAAAGGTTATAGTCAACGCGAAGGCATTGACTATCAGGATACCTTTTCCCCGGTAGTGGCTATGCTAAAATCCATCCGCACATTGCTTGCCTGTTGCAGCCTATTTCGATTATGAAATATGGCAAATGGACGTGAAAACGGCATTCCTAAATGGATATCTTGAGGAAGATATCTATATGGAACAGCCGCTAGGTTTCACATCCAGTGATACTGATCACAAGGTTTGCAAGCTGCAAAGGTCCATATATGGACTTAAGCAAGCATCTCGGAGCTGGAACACTCGTTTCAATGATGTGATCAAAAAGTTTGGTTTCATCAAAAATGAAGAGGAACCATGTGTTTTCAAAAAGGGTCAGTGGGAGCGCTGTTGTCTTCCTCGTATTGTACGTGGATGACATCCTCCTTATTGGGAATGATATTCCCATGTTGACATCAGTCAAGATGTGGTTGTCCAAGGAATTCTCCATGAAAGACCTAGGTGAAGCATCCTTTATTCTAGGAATTAAGGTCTATAGGGATAGACCGAATAGGATGCTAGGACTTTCACAGAAGATGTACATAGAGGAAGTACTAAAGAGGTTTAGTATGGAAAACTCTAAGAGGGGATTAATACCCTTCAGACATGGTATTCATCTTTCCAAGAAGATGTGCCCCAGCACACCTGAGGAAATAGAACGCATGAGCAAGATCCCTTATGCTTCTGCAATAGGGAGCCTCATGTATGCCATGCTATGTACACGACCTGATATAGCCCATGCTGTGAGTGTCAAAGCAGATATCAGTCAAATCCAGGTGAAGAACACTGGACTTCTGTGAAATGTATCCTTAAGTACTTGAGAAGAACTAAGGATATGATGTTGGTCTTTGGTAATGGAGAACTCCAAGTCCAGGGATACACAGACTCGGATTTCATGTCCGATATAGATGATCGAAAGTCGACATCTGGAAGTCTGTTTGTGTGCAATGGTGGAGCTGTCAGCTGGAAGAGTTCCAAGCAAACTGTGATAGCAGATTCCACCATGGAAGCAGAATATATCGCTGCATCAGAGGCTGCAAAGGAAGCATTCTGGTACAAGAAGTTTGCTGCAGAAATTGGAGTAATGCCATCAGATGCCATTCCTCTTTACTGCGACAACAATGGCGCCATAGCCCTTGCTAAGGAGCCGAGGTCTCACCAGAAATCCAAGCACATTGAGCGGCGATACCACCTCATCCGCGATTACCTTGAGAAAGGTTACGTTGAGGTCAAGAGAGTCAACTCCGCAGATAATGTGGCAGACCCACTTACAAAGCCGTTGGGCCAGCAGAAGATCGAAGCCCACCTTGAGAAGATGGGACTTAGACTTGTAGCCAATTGGCTTTAGGACAAGTGGGAGATTGTTAGATATATGTGCCCTAGAAGCCAGAATTGGCTGACACTTGTAATACACTTCTAGGGGCAAAATTATAATTTTGACTATAATTAATAAAATGGGTTATTTTCTATCACATATGTGTATTTAGTGTCTGTGATACATCCTTTGAGTTAATGGTAATGATAATTCATATTTTCAAGAGTTGAAAATTTAAGACATGAATAATCATTATTAACTCATAAACATGCTCCCGACCATAGGATCATCACGAGGATGGTGATTGATCCGGAAGGTTGGTGTACAATCGCTTCTCTTTAGTAGATGAGTCTTGAGTCTACGGTGTGGAGACACCGGAGCGAGAGTACAGGTACTCGTTAGAGAACGAGGGCACTGAGCGTGACCACCTCGAGTAGTCATTAGGGAGTCTACCTTCTCGTCAATGACTGACTCGATGCTGCAGTAGTGTGTCTGGTTCTTTGACCTGAGATGCATCGGCAGTTCACCTTGAGGGTGTTATAGTTTGACTACACCATTACTCGGTCTCCTAGCCATATGGAACCCTGAGGTGTATGTTGGCTATAGCATGTTCATTGTAGGAACTGGATTGCATCAAGATGGAATCTATCTACCTCGGTGGTAGAGGAGCAGCCCTATGATGATCATGAGAATCAAGTCCAGAAAGCCCATGGCCATGGCAGAGTGAAATAATAGAAAGAGTTTCTATTTAGATTTTCACATTGGACTCGAATCGAATGATTACATCATATGACAGAGACTAGGGTTTGACGAGTTCACCTTAACCCTAATCTGATCGGGGCTCAAGATAGAAGAACTTAATCACACAGGTAGCTGCACCAAGAGGTTCGCATTCAGCTCTGATGGGTTGCCACCATATACTGCTAGGTGTCACTGGTGGATTTTGGGAGCAATTAGAATGATTTAGATGATCGATCATTCTAGCTGTTCGAATCAGAAGAGTTCTGATCCATCGAAAGGAGTTTCGATGATGTCGATGATAGAGATCATGACATATCCCATTACCATACAGAACTGAACCTAACTGGGTCACACAAACAAGGGTTTGAATCTGGTGATCATCAATTGAACTGATCTAGTTCAATTGATCTGAATGAGATTCAATTAGGTTCAAGGAAATCGTGCTAGCACTCGATTGAACCTAACGTTCTTCTTTTACTATCATAAATAAGTTGTCCTGACTGAGCCAAAGGAGTTTGTGCTCAATCAGAGGCCTTCATATGGTCTGACTGGAGGTTGTCCAAGTCAGAATAGGTTGTCTTATTTGTAAGACATTACCTGCCATTTTTGGTCACCTGCCATTTCTTGTTCTTTGACTTTGGTCAAAAGTCTACCTTTGACTGGTCAAACGTTGACCATTGACCCTTTGACTTTTGACCACATGTCATGCACCTATTGGAGAGCTGGTGGGGGCCTGTCCCCCTGCCAGAACCTGGCAAGGAGAAGGGCGCACGCCAAGGGTGGCGTGAGCCCAAGTAGGAGGCGCCTAGGAGTCCTTGTTGGACAAGGACTCCACCTCCCTTTTGGATTCCAATTAGAGTTCTACTAAGAATCCAGTTTGACTGGTCTTAGGCGCCCTCTAAGGAGGAATCCAGGGGTCTCTATTCCAACCAATCAGATTTAGATCTGATTTCACAAAGGGTTGTGATTGGTTGGAGAGGAAGAGGAGTTGGATCACAAGCTTAGGTCTATAAATAAGACCCTGCGCCCAACCCTAATTCCAAGTAAAAGTCTTATTGAAAGAGATTTCCCACGCCCCAAGGCTGCCTCTCCCCTCCTTCTCCATGCCATAGTCTCTTCTCCCCTTGCTCTCCACGTCCAAAAGTGTTTTGGACTTAGGTTGGTGCGATTCAGATCAAGGAAAGGCGATCAAAAGCAAGAAGGCTGGGCTGCGCTGCTGCAAAAGGACGACTGCAGATCTTCAAAAAAGAGTTTTGAAGATCCTCCAGATCAGATCCAGATCTGATTTTTGGGAGGTGTGATAGAGAAGAAGAGGATCTCCAGATCCAACCCGAGTGGATACCGGTAGAGGCCAGGCGCTTGCGTGGCTAAGATCCAGAACCTTCCGCTGCAATCAGGATCATCTACAGGGTAATAGGATTACCCAAATCAGGTAAATTAAATTTGATTTAATTTATCTTATTTTATTTTATTTATTAAAATAATAAGAATCAGATCTGAAACATATCAAGATCTGATTGAGATCAAGAAAAAAAAAATTTTGAAATATATCTCTTGATCTAATCAGATCTGGACGAACCTAGACCGGGAAATCAGGATTTCCCTTCAACAATACATGCTCTAGATCTAATCTAGCATACCAAAAGGATCTATATGCATGTTAAACATGGATCTATTCTGAACAATTGATTTAATGAATAATTTAAAAACATACCTAGATGATCAATCAAATGCAAGCAGGATCTTGAAGCTTTTCAGGTTTCATTTGAAGCCACGCATGCGCCTGGCCTCTAGGGTATCCACACAGGACTGATTGAAATCTGAAGCCTTCTCAATCATCAAGGTGCTAGCCTCTTTCCGATCTACTCCATTTGAATGGATCATGGTGTAGAAGAAGATAGCACAAACACCTTCATGAAGGAGCTCAAAGAACAAGCTAGAAGAGAACCTTTTCTCTTCCTTTTCTTTTCTTTCTTTTTTCTCTGATTTTTCTCTTCTTTTTCTTTATTTTTTTCTCTCTTAAGCATGGAAAATCTGATGGAATAAAGCCTTAGGTGTCCATAAGGTGGGGTGTCATTTAAATAGGCAAAGGGGGCAGCCCCTAAGAGGAGTTCTACTCCTCTTCTAATTTTCACATTAAAAGAGAATAAAATCTGATGATTTATTTTTTAATCTAATTTTTGAATCAGATAAGGATGAAATAATATCATAAAAGAGGAAGAAAGAGAATTGCGCCCCTCTCTTCTCACGCATGTAGAAAGAAGAGGGCGCCGGCCCTCTCAATTCTTGCACCAAATAAGAGTGAGAATCCTAGTCAAATTAGGACTCTCTCATCCTAATCTAATTAAGTTAGGTCCTGGTCAAGTTTGGGTTCAATCCAAATTTGATTCGAAGCCAAATCGAGTCCAATTCGAGTCGAACTCGAAATCTAGTCACTAGATTTCTAATCCAAGTCCTACTTGGATTGGGATAACCTATTCAACTCAAATTAAATCTAAACCAACTAAATTAAATCTGATTTAATTTAATTAGATTCTAAATTTAAATATAATCTTATCAAATTCAATTGCAACATTTGCAATTAGATCTAAATTTGCTAACACTTAGCAAAACTTCTACCTGTAACTTTTACCAATTGATCCTAATTATTAATCCAATTGATAATTGGATCTTAATCCAGTCAATTAACTTGGTCAACCTCTTCTGTGTGTGTGACTCCATAGATTTTGTTCTATTTGATAGTGAAACTTATAATGATCTCCATCAAAATAACATCGAAAACTCTTTTCGATGGGTCGAAATAATTCTAACTCAATCCTACAAGGATCATTGATCTGAAAATAATCCTAATGAGTTCTCGCAATCCACCAATGATGTCTAGCAGCATATAGTGGTAATCCAGCGGAAGAAAAAAGTCAAAACCTTTAGATGTAGTTATCGTATGATCAAGTTCTTCTATCAAAAAATTTGATAGGATATAGGTTATGAAAACTTATTAAACTCTAAGCATCCATTATATGCTAGACTTAATTAGTTTGAGTCCAACCGTGAATTCCATGAAAACTTCTTTCCATTATCATGCTGCTATGGCTACAGATTTAAGAACTTAGCCTCTTAGATCACATAGGATTACTTCTCAACTACTAAGGCCAATAGATTTTCTATAAGTATACATTCTGCTCCTACAGTGAACCTACTATAGTCAACGAATACCATAATATCCTAAATGGCTAGAGACCATATTTATTTATTGTCAAACTACAACAACTCCACCGTGAGCAACCGAGGCACTGCAAGTCTAAGAATTATTTACACAACTATAATATCGAGATAGATCATTCTTGATCAAACTCAGTACTATTATTCTCTAACAACCACTTGCACTCTCGCTTCACTGTCTCTACATATGGACTCAAAACTCGACTACCTTAAAAAAAAAGCGATCCATGCATTGATCTTGTCAGATCAATCACCGTACCCATGATGTTTTAATGATCGAAAGTAATTTAGGAGTTAATCTATATTGACACATGTTTCAAATTTTCAACTCTTAAAAATAGGTGTTATTGTTCATTAATTTCTTGAACGATTCACAGACACATTACACATAAATGGATAAGAAAATGCCTAATTTATTAATAACAATAAATTAAGTATAAAATATGACTTAAAAAATATGTGTCAGCCAATAATCGGCTTTTCAGGTCATATATCTAATAGATGATAGAGGATGTAGCACTTTGAGATCTATGTAAATGCATAGATAATAGAAAATAAAATATTTTGAGATTTATACAAGTGGATAAATAATAAAGCATGGTGTACTTTAAGATTTGTGCAAGTAGATAAATAATAGAGTATGAAGCACTTTGAAATCAATGCAAGTGGATGGATGATAGAAGATAGAATACTTTAAAATTTACATAGATGGATGGATGATTGAGGATGAAGTACTTTGAGATCTGTAATGATAAATAAATGATAAAGAATGGAGTACCTTGAGATTTATGTAGATAGATTAATAATAGAGGATGGAGCATTGTAAGATTTCTGTAGGTGATAGATGATAGAGGATGGGGCATTTGAGACCATGCAAATGGATGGATGATAGAGAATGCAGCATTTTATGATTCATATAGTGAATGAAAGATAGAGAACAGAGTGCCTTAAGATTTATGCAAGTGGATGAATGATAAAAGATAGAATGTTTTAAGATCGAGTGAAAGATATGATCTAGCCTTTTTGAATCAAAGGTATTTGGGTCCTTTTTCTCACTCCATGAACAATGCCAGAATTAGGATTTGTATAGGTGGCTAAGCTACATTGCAATGAAAATGAAGTTTTAATGGCTAATTAAAATTTTTAAGCGTTTGAAGTCTAAATATAACTAGCCAAACTTGAAGGAGTATCTTTATAATTTTTTTTTTTTGAACTATACTGATTATGTCCTGACTCATTTGAAGGTTTCCAATAAGTTGTTTTGTTAAGCTTTTGTGATCACTTGGTTATCTAGGCTCTTCTTTGATAGGACAAGTCAACGTGCGGGTCTATACAAGAAGAGGAGGTCTACCTTAAACCACTTTGACATCCTAAACCTTGATGAAGGCATTTAAATCTAAGTCTTTGACACAATTAGGAAGAGAGATTGTTAGCTTAACAAACTAGCTCATTCACCTCGAAATCTCCATTACTATAATGATGTGATCTGTGGTCTTTCTATGGGAAAACAAAAGGCAACTTATATAAATCTCTCTCTACTATAGTAATTGAAAGTACTTAGCCTGCATCCATTGTCTTGTGCTTCCCGTCTCGCCCTTGTATCGTACAAGGGGCTTTATGCTTTATACATATTCTTGCTAATAAAAATTAGGCTTTAGGGATTTTGTCATTTAAGTCTTTTCATCAGCCAATTCTAGGAAAGAGATAGGATGCATTAGAGTGTACACAACCACTAATACTTTGCCTCAATCGATCATTGCCATTCATACTCACCTTGCATTACACATGCAGAAAACTTGTTACGATGACCAAACAAATTTCAAAATTTATAAACAAACATTTTTCCACTACAACAAGCTCAGCTATGGAAGAATTTTCAAAGACCAGTTGCTCAACCCGGAATCATCTAACTTCAGTATCAGATTCATTGCAAAAACAATTTTTGATAACAAAGGGCTTTCGGTGGAACCTGAAAGATCGAATGTTGGATCGAATAGATATTCTACCAATCACCAATGAATAGATATTCTACCAATCACCAATGAGGGAACAACAATTTGATGTTAAACGCTGCACGAATATATAGCAGCAAATTACTCGTAGCATTCTTGAGGTATGGATGATAAACCGATGAGTCAATCAATGACTTAAAAAAATTGAATATCATCCAAAAGGCAAGAAATATAAAGCAGATACCATCTTATTTTAATTCCCATCGAAAACAAAAGCTGGCTTGAATTAAAGTGGAATTTTTTTCATGTATTGACAAGGTTTCTATTGAAAAGGTCATTAATAGTTATTATCGATGAAGCTATAGAGACCGGATGAGAAGAAAAGTATTCATGTCCAACTCTTGGTCCAAAACAAATCAAACGGACGATTCTTACACGATAAACAAAAGAAAAAAGAAAAGAAAGCCAAAGAAACACTAACTAATAACTTCTTAACATCAAATGGGTATGAATCAAACGACCGGATGCTACCTTAAAACACAACGCGATTGAAGCCATAAACAGGAATGGGCGAAATCTTACCAGAAAAATAGAAAGAAGGGAAAGGGCGGCAAAATGGCTGTGCTTCGATTACACTTGCTGCATACATCATGCTATGAATCATAACTTCTCTCTGAAAATTTCTCTTATTATAAGATGGAATACAATTGCCCATCTCTTGTACAACAAAGTCTATAGAATCCGAACTCCTGAACAGAACAGAAGTGTGATGAATCAAAAGCATCATTTCAGATGTAGGCCATCGGTGTCTCTCACCCTCAACACGATGGAACTCAAAAAGTTGAGCTAAAAGAACTAAGCCGACCAAAATTTTAATTTCGGTGGGAAATTATTTGTTGCGAAAAACATAGGGATCAAGGATTGCTTCCCAGGTGCTTAGGTGCATCTATAAGTCAAGGAGAAGCCTGCGAGGGTCCTCAACTACATCCTTGATGCGACGCAAAAAGAAGACTGCCTCTCTCCCATCAATCAATCTATGATCATAGGTCAATGCAATGTACATCATAGGCCTTGGGACAATATTACCATCCACAACCATTGGCCGGTTTACAATGGAATGCATACCTAGGATAGCCGACTGCATACAATACATTTGTCAGTACTTGCCATGTCAGACCAACAATGAAATTTTAAAAATATTAAAGTAGTTTGGAGGCATACTTGTGGAGGGTTGATAATTGGGGTGCTCAAAAGGCTTCCATAAACTCCACCATTAGATATTGTGAATGAGCCTCCAGCCATTTCATCAATTGAGATTGTCCCATCATTTGCTTTCTTAGCAAGAGTGTTAATTGTTTTCTCTATCTCCGCAAAATTCATCTTGTCAGCATCACGAATAACTGGCACCACCAGGCCCTACTTATGGAAAAAAGAATAAATTAATTGGTTCCACCACAACTCATGATAGAGAAGTTTACAGATACGCTCCTAAAAGTCCGACACGAAAAATACTTTCCACAAACAATTTCAGAATGATCAGATAGAGAAAACACATTCACAAACCTTAGGCGTGCCAACAGCAATGCTTATATCGATATATTCTCGATATATGATATCTTCTCCATCAATAACTGCGTTGATGATTGGCTGGTTTTGCAGTGCTGAAACAGCTGCCTGAATAACATAGAGTGAGATGTGTTAGTAGTTATCAAGAAAAAGGGACTTTGCAGTGTTCTGACATACTCCATACTTTAACAAATCCTGACATGAGTCCCAACTTCACTCCATGCTTTTCCCCAAATGCATCCTTGTAATCAGAGCGAAGTTTCATCAAATTGGTCCTACATTGAACAATTCATCAGAATAGCTTCCAGGAAAACAACATATACAAGAAGTGCCATAACAGTCCTCTCCAAATAAACTAGCAATGAATGGATCCAGAAAATTCCTTCTATTTTCTTTTTTCCAAAAATTTTAAATTGTTAAGGATCATGCCATGTTGAATATTAAAGCAGAATCAATTGCACATAAACCTGAAAATAAATACCTAGAATCATACATGCAAACATGCAAGGAACAATTTTAAAGCTAATAAACATCACCTACATGTCAACATCATTAAATGTAGTTAGCATTGCAAATGTGTTCTGAGAATCCTTCAATCGAGTAGCAACTCGTTTCCTGAGCCTTGGCATTGGAACCTGAAATCAAAATATACAACGAAAAAGTTTCAAAGGGCAAGTAGAGCATCCATGTTATAAATATGCATCCAAGAATAGTGTTACCTTACAAATAATTAATAATGAAAGATAAAACAATGGAACTTACTCGTCTTTCCCTTTCCCTAGGAGGAAGTCGAGGTTCAGAAGCAGCAGCTTTAGGAGGTGCAGGAGAAGGCGCTTTGGGCTTTTCTTTGATGGAAGGTTCTACTTTGGGTTTTTCAACCTCTTTTTCTGCAGGTGGAGATGGTTTAGCAGCTTCTTTACCAGGTTTCTCCTCTGATGGAGCAACATGTGTTACATTCGCAGCAGATTTGGAGATCACAGCAACCTTGGTTCCAGGGGTCACAGTATCACCCTCATTGGCTACAAACTGCCAATGGTAAATTCCAATACCAGTTTTACCACAATCAATAGCCAGCTCCGTAAAAGAAGAATGGAAACAATAATACAAATGAACAACATTTGGGCCACAAATAGATCAAACAAATCTAACCTTTTCAATAACCCCAGCTTCAGGACTAGAAACATCAATGGTCACCTGGAAGAATTTAGTTATAGAATGTTTTAAATATGAATTCTTCTTGGCAGCAATTTAGTTCTATCTTGGAAAAAAGTAGTTCATTTAACATTTTAATAAAGCAGATATACCTTGTCAGTCTCAACCTGGGCAATCGGTTCATCAACTTCAACCTTGTCTCCAGGTTCTGTTCCACATGTATCATACCGATAAGGCCCAAGCAATAGCAATCTCAATAACTTTGGGTGAGAGAAGCAAGAATAAAGAAAGCCACATACTCTTCAGAAAGGTTGCTAAAGTTCCATCAGTAATAGATTCACCCATAAATGGAACAACCGCGTCAATAAGGTCACCTTCACCAGGAAAAGAAAGAAATCATACAATTAACCACTGGTTAAAAATCTGCCAATTATTTTTTTTCTGGAAATGGAGGATATTGTAATCTGCTAATGATTGAACTGTATGCACCTGCTTACCATTTTCTGAAGTAAATGACCTACTCCATACTTGGTAAGGAGAGTTCTTCGGAAGTAACTGAATAATTTCCCTGCATGGTTTATAATTTCTGAGAAATAAAGATAAGAAGCAAACAAAAGATACTTTGCAGAGTAATATCAACAGAATAAAAGGGCTCAAACATAAACATCAACAAAATATCATTCCAAGTGCTAGTACATCAAATCTAGCCAAAATAATAGCTTGAAAGAACAACTAAAGGTTCATTCAACTGCTGACCTCATAGGTTTTGAGCCAGATGGAGTCCAGATACCTGAAACAAGACATGATTTAAGATCCTCAGCTTGGAGAAAAAATTTCAAGAAAAAACAAAAATATTAACACAATATTAGTATACAAGATCACCTGGCAAGATATGATGGCTGAAGTTTCGAACATGCCTGTAACTTCGTAACAGAAAAAGTGTCTGCAAGGATGTTAGGATAATAGAAAGTTAAGGAGCTTCATCCCAGACACGTAGCAGACTGATTTAAAGAAATTATGATGAGTGGTATCACAGGAGGGATTAACAACTTGATGGTTGTACAAGGACCAGAAAGCAACTTAAAAACAGAATGTGTAAAAATGAGCTATAGTTTCTTTAAAAAAAAAAAAAATCTCTGATACTCTGATCCAGTAAATTTAAAATATAATTACAAAAATAGAAGTTCAGCCTTTAACCTCGAGAACAAGAACCTCAGTACTACAATTGCTAACAGAAGAGAAGGAACACCAATATCAAAAATAAAACCAGCTTATTTTTGCAGCTGCACCTTTAACAAGAATTAAATTGTTTGCAGCAATATCTAGATTCTAGAACTGGTAAGAGGAGACATTAAAATTTAAACGCACGCTATTTGGTAATTCCATTCACAGTAGAGAGTTCTGATATGAACATCAAAATAATTATAATATACCATTCAAACCAAGGTTCATCGACTCAAAATCCGACTTTGTGCTGGCTAGCCAGCAGTACGAGTCGGTACACCCCCATACCAGACCATAGCAGGCCTAAGCCAATATGGAAACAAGGGAGATACAGGGGGGAGAGAGAGAGAGGCAAGAAAGAGCGAGGAAAAGAAAGGGATGCTGTTGGAAACGCCGACGGTGGTGATCGGAGGGCCACTGAGGCCTCTGGGGTTTCGCGAGAAAGATTAGAGAGAGAGGGGGTAGGGAGAGGAATGGACGGAGGGGAAGGTGGTGGGAAGGTCGCTGGATGGCAGCAATCCACCCACGGTGTTCGCGGTGACAGGGGTGGATGAAGCCGGCAAACCCATTGCCGGTTTCACTGTAAATCAGATTAAAAAAATAATAATAATGAAACAGAGATGACCTGCCCCTATTTCGAACCCGCAGCATCCATGAGTGGATTTTCGCTGTCCGACGGCCACAACAATCACCCAGCAGCCTTTCGGAGGCTTTCCCAACACCTTCCCTCCCTCCATTCCTCCCTCCCCCCCCCCCCTCTCTAATCTCTCTCACAGAGGATCGTGGATCCTTGGAGGCCTCGACGGATCACTGCGGGCTACTGCCGGCCTTTCCACATCCTTCCCTCCCCTCCTCTCTCCCTCTTCCTCTATTTCTTTCTCCCTCTCTCTATTTTTTTTGCCGACGTATTGAATCGAATGCCCAAACCGCACATGTTGGCTACTAGTACAGTTTGGCATGCCCCAAACCATCCGGTTTGGAGCAGTTCGGCATTCCACGATTCAAACATTCTGCACATGTTAGACTTTATATTATAAATACTTATACAACTATCAATGGTGAAGAGTTCTAATAGGAACATCAAAACAGTCACAATATACTATTCAAACGTTCTACAATTCTCCAACTCTAAATTATACATGGTTGTGCAACTACCCTCCCACATTAGAATATGTACACTAACATCATAATTCTAAATAGATGGCTTCATCTGTTTTCTTACTTATGATGGGGCAGGAAGAGACCTTATGTCTTGGGCTGGGAATGGCTAGCTGGACAAGACCCACATCTATTCAGGTCCAGATCCAGGTTTGGCTTAAATATTGGATCTAGGTCTATGTTTGTTCTGACTCTAATAGCAGAATATAGGCTCAGCTCCAACATATTATATTTAAGCAAAAGGTCTGGGTCCAAGTCAAGATTGTCAAAGATGAAGAAAAGAGAACATTGCTCATAACTTCCATCTACAAATGCCTCATACCAACTAGGATGCATAAATTCCAAATATTCTATAAGCAGACTTGGTAACACATTGAGGTCCTTCAAAGGATCTTATAACTTTTTATGCAGCTCCAAGATATTATATTTGAGCAAAGTTCTAGGTCCAGGTCATGGTTATCAAAGAAGAAGAAAATAGAAAATAGCTCAAAACTTCCACACACATATCCTCATACCAACTAGGATGCATAAATCCCAAATATTCGATAGTTCAATGAAACGAACACCAAATCCAATAAGCAGAATTGGTAACACATTGAGGTCCATCAAAAAGGATCTTATGACTTTTTACATGCATTATCTTCAGAAATAATGAGTAAAAGCAGAAGATATAAAGGAAAAGTAAACCTAGCAAAAAATTTGCTCAAGTTGGGATGCAATGTGGGACTTTACAAGAAGTTGGGGCCATTTCAGTCATTGTCAAAGGAGTCAAACAAATTAGCATCAATTGGATGTTGCAATGCTTCATCCAAGAGTTGGCAAAAACCTCAAGGGAGTTGGATTGTATACTGCTTTCCAAGGTTTTAAGTTTTGGCGGGACAGGGGCATTTTGGCCATCCCATCATGTTCCTATGGAAAAAGAGGACCAGGATAAGGTCGGCGACTTGGAAACTCATCCACATGGAGAGAGAAGAAGAAAGAGAAAAGAGGAAGAAAAGATTCGAAAGGAAAAAGTGAAAGGAAAGAAGAAAAAAGGGAAAGAAAGAAATAGAGAAGAAAATGAAAGAAAGGAAGGATGAAAAGGAAGAAGGAAAGAAAGAAGAAGGAAAAGGAAAAAATAAATAAAGGAAAAAAAAATTGAAAAAAGAGGAAAGGAAAGAAAGGAAGGTATAAGAAAAAGAAAGGACGAAAAAAGAAAAAAAGAATGAATGAATGAAAGTAAAGACGAAGAGGATAGAGATGGAGGATATCCACCGAGACTGCCATCGAGATGGGGTGGGATAGTAGGGCATCCTAATCCATAGAGAAACTAGAACACCCCCATCCCACGGGATTTAAAACCTCATCGCCATCTCCATTACCATACTACCAAATTCTCCTTTTCCTACTTGAAGAAGGAATGCTGCACATTGCATCTTCATCTCTATCCTGGTTTCTTTTCCTTGGACTCCTCTATCTTTTGCAGAATTTGCTAAAATGGATGGCGGAAAAGAAGAATGAGTAGAACTCAAGAATCAATAACAATGGCATTAGTCAAAAAAGTAATTTGAAGAATGGAAGAAATTGGTGACTGGCTGATGGTTTTAAGTTTGCATCGACGATCTTGCACATTGTGCTTGGGTAAGAAGGTGTGAATAAGCATGGAAGATGAAAGAATGCAAATTTGCAATTACTTATTTCAAGTGCATAACTATAGATGTACTCAATATCGACCCATTTAAGTATGACTCCATCTGATTAACAACAACAAGCTCTTACATATTACAAGGTCTTGATATCCTCAAAAAATGATCTTCATGTTCACTGAAAACCCTCCATGAAGTTTCTATAATTCAAATACCTTTAAAACTGATGTTAAAACGTAGAAAATCTTGTACAACAACATTCTGCAATACATGTTATTGAAAGGAGTTCCATCAATTTTACACATGTTCCTAACATAATTTGTTAAACATCAAGGTGCAATAACACCAAAGAATGCAGCTCTTCAAAATAAGTTGCAAACAACATTCTAAAATACATGTTACAAAGGGAGTTCCACCAATTTTTCACATGTTCCTAATATAATTTGTCAGAAAATCAAGGTGCAGCAACACCAAAGAATGCAGCTCTTCGAAATAAGTTTCTATCATCTGGCAGTTGCATCAGTCCTACCAATACATGATAAGGAGGAATCTACTGATTCTTGAAATAACCTATGACACAAAATCGTGACACTTGTTAGTCAAGAAAGATATCTGTGCACTACAATAGCAAGTAACTTCTAATCAGGGTACCCACAAGCTTTTGAGTACCTCCAAAAACTCATCCTTATACCAGCCAGTGCTACTTTATTCTATAATTTTCTTCTACTTACACGCACACTTGAATGTGCTCCACACTCAGGTAACTAACAACTGCAATAATTGGATGCAGATTTCACTGCAAAGCCTCAAGCTGTGTTCTTTGAACATTAGCAAGCAATATCAAACATGTTAATCAGTGAGGTAGGACATACCATTGACAACATATCTTTGGCAAACCAAGGATTCAAGTGTTCCCTCGATAAATTCTTGAATGTAGTCAATGCATCTTGGCTGACTTGTTCCTTTAACTAAGGCATACAACTACCGGTTCCAAATGTCCAGTAGAATGAATCAGTTTTGACTATAACTAAGACAGAACTGAACTCTAAGACTTGGTTTTGTTTGGTTTTGGAAAGTTTCAGCTAAGGTTCACCATGCCAGTACCATGGCCATACCGATCAGCTGGCCAGCAGCACAGTTTGGTATGCCCCGTGCCGGGCCCAAATTGACACAACAGAGAGAGAGCCAGAAAAAGGAAAGAGAGAGGGGGGAGCGAGGGAGAGGGAGAGGGAGATGGCAAAGGTCAGCAGTGACTGCCGGAGGGTGTCAGAGGTCCTCAGATGACTGACGGAGCGAGGAAGAGGAAGAATTGAGACAAGAAAAGAGAAAGAGAGGGAGGGAGAGGGAGGAAGGAGCACGAGAGGGCCAAGAGGCTGACAGCGGCCATTGGAGGGTTACAGAGGCCCTCGGATGGCTGGATTTTCCTCCCATTGGTTCGAAACAAGTGCAACTCGCCCCCTATATTGATTGGATAAATTTTTTTTTGCCCAATTTACAATGAAGTCAACAAGATTGCTGCCAGCCCTCTCTCTCTCTCTCTCACTCTAATTTCCTCTCTCCAAAGGAGAGCAAAGCTCTGGAGGCCTCAACGGTCCTCTGACGGCCTCGACAGGCCTGCCTAGCCTTTTCCTCTCCATCCTTTCCCCTTCTCTCTATCTTTTCATCTCTTTCTTTCTCCCTCCACCCATCTTTGCCAATATTTCATTTCAAATGCCAAAACCATCCCAATCAGCCACCGGTATAGTTTGCCACACCCCCAAACAAGTGGTTTGAGAACCCTAGTTTCAGTCAAAACCAATCATTTTCAATCCAGAAATACAAGCAGAAACGGAACCAAACTAACAACAAATGCTATATTTATTGATTATATGGGTATTTAGCATAGTTTTGAGGTCATTTCTCTGATTGTTTAAGTATATTTGGATGAATAAGGTCAATTTATGGTTCATTTTCTCTTTCAAATAAAAAAGGGATACTCATGGGTGATAAATTCATAGTTACAAAGTATTTTCTTACAAGTAGACATGGTATTTAGAAAAATGGAAGCATTTAAGAGTTTGTCAAATCAAGAGAGAGGTAAATTCTTTTTGGGTTTCTATTTTCTAGATTATAAATTCCTAGATTATAAGAGACCTTTTGGGGTTTCTATTTTCTTTTCTTCTTTTTGGGAGGAAGAGAAGAAAATAAGTCTATGGAATAGATCAAGCTCCCTTCATAGCCAATTTACAAAATTTAAGATCAAATTTTCTAGATTTAGCTTAAATCTTAAAGATAGGAAATGGTGGATATATCTCGTAATATTTTTTTCACACATTTTGCACAATTTAAATAAAATTTTGATAATTGGTAATCAACATTTAGGTTATATCAAGTTGACATTCAAATATAGGTTTATCTTACTATCAAGGAGTGCAGAATCATCCCAAACTAGATAGTTCGAGGCATATTGAGTTGTGCCAGCTGCAAACCAAGACGGTTTCAGCAATCAAAATGAGAAACTAGCAAAGGGGGAGAGGGAGAAGAAAACAATGGAAAAGAGAGATGGGGGACGAAAAGGAGAGAGAGAGAGGGGGAGAGGGCCTCCAGAGGCCGTTGAAGAACTACTAGAGGGCTGTCAAGGCTACTGGAGGGTCGAAGAAGAGGCTCCGCCCTCCACTCGATCAAAACAAAGGCTTCCACCCAATTTCATTTTTTATTTGCCGATTTCTAGTGAAGTCAGCAATGCCGGCGGCCTTTAGAGTCGCTCTCTCTCCCTCCCCCTCCCTCTCTCTTTTCCTTGCTCCCGTTCTACCTCCGCCATTTCTACTACGTCGGTTTGGGCCCGATATGGAATGACATAGGGGCATACCAACCTGTGCCATTGGCCGACCAATCTAGGCCCTAGTACTGGCACAAACCTTGCTTACTACATTTATTGAAAATTTTATTGAAAATGACAAAAGTGTCAAAACCAAAACTTAAAAAAGCTTAACCAAGACTGAAAGTAAATCTAAGATTTTGAACTTAACTATTTTAATTAAATAGATCAGTAAGACCATTACATGAGTAATTAACTAGTGCAATTTAAGTTACCACATAGACTTAACTAAGCTAATAACAACATATGCCGAAGGAATACAAAACTCAAAAGTGCACAAGCATCTCATGCTGCAATGTTCTAATGGCCTTTAAAAAGACTAAAGAATAGAGGATAGAAACAAATTTCCGAGGAGTACACCAAGTTATCCCTAGAATCCACCAGGGAAAAAATATTGTTTATTCATGATTTATAATACATAGGAATTAAATCCATGACCATGGATGACTCTAATCATATAGCTGTTGGAATCTCTCTTGAATCAGCTTTCTAAGTTATAACTAAGGCAACCCATCCAAGATTCACGTCCTGATGGATCATAAAACCTTTTTGCTTAGCTATCCAATACAACTTATGTTACCTTATTTATTTGCATAGGTCCACAAAGTATATGCTAAATGAAACAAAAAAATTACAAGCATGCAAGAATCTTAGGTTGCATGATCTTGATGACCTTTAAAAAGTTGAATGAAATGATAAAAAAGATTATACAAGAAAAAAATATCTTAAGGAGAGGTTCATTGAATCCATAGTAGAAAGTACAATTTAGTCATGATTTATATTAATCAGCAATTAAGTTTGTGAGCATGGCTACTCCTAAATATGTAGCTGTTGGAACCTCTATTAAATCAATTCTACAGAGCTACTTAATAACTGAAATATAAGTTAGGGAAACCCATCCTATCGAAAAGTCTCAATAGCATGTAAACTCTTGATGTAAAGAATAGGGCAAGCTAAGAACTCCACAGTAACCAACAATTGTTTGTGGTTGACACATTATAATCATGGGCTGCATATCCAATGCAAGACTGAGTAGCAGTAAAGAATAAAGATTGAATTTATTTTTGTTTAGGAGATGTAAATATAATAGATATTTCAAACCCTATATGCTAACAAGATAAAAATTTATTGATAAAAGAAAATAATAAAATTAGGTTACATTTCGCATTACTTTTAGAAAAATAATAAATTTGTTTCTATTTTTTCTAATTTGTAAAAATATAAACATGTTTAGTATAGTCAACTATTTTTAAAAAACAAACATATTGATGGTGATGGCATGGTGGTGTTGCAGCAAAGGCAATGGAGATGGTGATGTTAGTAGCAGGTATGATGGTGCTATAGTGAAGATGGTAATGATGGTAGTGGTGGTGTGGTTAGGCAATGGTGGTGTAGTGATGGTAGTGATAGTGACAGTGATGGTAGTGGTGGTGGAGATGGTAGTGATGTGCCGGAAGTAGCAACAATTGCAGCAGTAGTGACAGCAAGGGTTGCTGTGGTGGAGACAATGATAGCAACAACAACGGTGGTGGTTAAGGTGGTGGTAGGGGTGGTGGGGGTGGTGTTTGTGTTGGTGGTAAAAATCATTAGCTTCTTTTTTAAAATAAATAATGCATGTAAGGATTTCTTACTTTCATTTTGTCTAGAATTATGAAAGTGACTTTTAAAAAAATAGAAAACAAAAACAACAATACCAAACATGTTTTCATCTTGGTTTCTGTTATTTTATTTTTTTAAAATAAAAAATAAAAGCGATGCCCTATAGGCCCTTAGTTCTGTCAGATCTATAAAGAATACATAATAATTATATATATAATGGCACAATGAGAAACATGCATCTCAATTATGTCTTATGTTGACAAGGTATATAGAGAGGAAGATGGCTCAATTTTGTGAAACATTCCATATATTAAAGGTAACACATTTCAATCAAGAAAAGGAAACCATAAAGAACAAGTATAAAGCACTAATCTTTATATGGAAGAAAAGATGAACATTCTAGAGGAACTAAACTTTCTAGTTGTATAACCATCTCTTCACCTCTACAATCATCAATGGATTCGATAATATTGTGAATCCTCATTCAAGACATTTATCAAGAATCAAAAACACTCCTGTACACTTCTAATTATCGAAAACTCACCAATCTCTTCAATATTAACATCCTTGAAAAATTTAGACATGAAAAAACATCACAATTAAAAAGGTATTACATTTTTTGATCGATGAGAGAACAACAATAGATGCATGTCTTTTGTATATTCTCTCTTAAATATTTGAACTAGATGATGGTTGATTCATTTTGGGGTTGAAGAAGCATAAATACTAAATGATCACATATGCCCCTAGTCTATCTTTTTTTCAAATATCAACAAGCTTTGGAACCTCCATCAATTGGACTGGACACTAGTCAATGCAATTTTTTTTTAAACAAAACTACAAGTTTTGCAAGATTCATATTCTTAAAATTTTCAGTTAGGATTTAGGAAGAAAACATAAAGCACTAAGATAGAAAAAGAATAAAGGAAGATAAAAAGCACACAAATGATCCACAAAACAATAATAGCTAAACACTTAGAAACACAGCAAGCATGAAAGAGCAAGCTCTTCATAACATCCATATGTAAAGCTCCTAATCTGTACCCAAAAAATGAAATCTATAATAACCCGACATTCCTTAATTGATATATCAATGTAAAAGGCCTCCAAATTCTTGTCTGACATATTAGGCTGCTCGGTAATGTTATTTCTTGTTCTTTGTTTTCAAAAACCAAAGAAGAAAAGTAATAAAACCGAGGAATATTTTTCATGGCAACTTTTGTTGTTTTTCTCTTGAAACACTGCTCGTAAAATTATTAGAACTTTCCAGCATTACCTTTCATTTTTAACTTCAGGAAGGAGAAAAAATGAAAACAAAGGGTAATTGGTCTTATGTGCCTCCTACCCTCCATCCAATGCAAAAAGAAGATTGCCCTCCACCATATTCTCAAAGACAAATAAAAACAGAACTGTTGCAATGTTACCAGTGAAGGCGTATATAAGCTGAGGTACCCAATTTGAGAATTGAGCTGCTCAGGCTTGGGTAGTTAGTTTCTATATGAAATGGGTATTTGAGTTTGAGCCAAGCTTCACAATAGATATTCAAGCTTACCAAATTAGTTAATGAACTCAAGCTTGTCATCAATCTGAGCCAAGCTGAATCCAGCTTTTATTTGTGCAAGCTGAATGTGTTAAGGTCCAGACTGGCCAACAGTTAAGCCTTAAATGAAGTTTGCACTTAAGCTATTTCCTAATCAAACAACCTCAACCAAGACAATTACCCAGCAAATTCATAGTTTTAAAATGCTGTCAGTGCCACTGAATATGGGCTTGCATATGCAAATGCTTCTAGTAACTGCACTGCTTTGTGCCAAACTGCATAATGGGTCATCAGGTGCTCACATACGCTCAAGCAGCCTGCATATACAGGCTGAGCCCTATACTGGTGAGTGCACATTTTTCTTACTCTCTCTCCTCTTTGTTTGTATTTGGTAGATTTGCTCAGCACATAAGCATGCTTGAAATGTGAGCATACAACCTTGGAGGATATTGCTAACTTCTTTAGGTTAGCATGCTATACTAAAATGGGCTTTCAAATAAGTATTAAAGTGTACAACTAATTTATCTTTGTTTAAGTATTTACACATTCATTGCTAACTTTTGGGCCATTTTTCAATATTTCTTAAATACCAATCACATATGCATCCACATAACACATATGCATCCAAAAATCACATAAGCATGCTCTGCAGTAAATCAGCTGCTTTCATAAAATCTTGAGCAAATCATAAGGTGTTAACTCACAGCTTCATTCTTTTGCAGCTTTAAATGCCAAAAAGGCCCTTAGTTTATTTGTTTGATTACAAGCAAAAGTCCATGGCCCTTGAGGTACTCATACATACCGAAAGGAATTGGAGGCAATTCTGAACATTTAAAGCTTTTAATGAGATGCATTTCTTTTAGCCTAGCTTCCTTCCACCCATTTTTCCTAGTTCATGTCCAAATAAAATGTCCAATTCAAACATGGGAAAGTGTTTCAGTAGTCTGAAATGCAGCAACAGGTTCCCTTTTGTTTCTTCTGATTGGTCTTCTCTTTTCTCCTTTAACTTCTCCTCCGTCCCTAGCACCACCAAAACGGCTCTAAGCTTAGATCTTGGTTCAAGATTACCGGTTAATTTCACAGAACTGGACCTCCCACTAAATCAACATCAAGACTTATCATTACCTAAAATATCTCAAAGAAACAAAATAGCCAGCATAAGGAATCAAATCAAAACTCTGCATCCGCATCAAATTATCCCATTAAGTAACCGTTTAACAGAGGTTGCAATCACAGATAACGCTATCGCAGTGATCAAATCACGATTAATATCGAAAACAAAAAAAACAAAAACAATGATCGATAACAAGACATCAAAAACACCGGGAATCACGAAACGGGATTCAAAGAATCCATTATCCATATAAAGGCAGAAGGCGAAGATTTACCGCGACGGGGCGGCGGAAGAGGCAAGCGAGATTCGACGCCATGGCTGAGATCTTTTCACCTCGATTGCTGCTTGAAGAGGAGGAAGAGAGAGACGAGAGATCGATTTGGGAAAACCCCAGAGACTCCCTTCCCGACTCAAGCCTTCGCCTTTTTTAAAATTATTTCTTTATTGTAGGTCCTTGGCGTCGGGTCTCGATTCCCTTCCACTTTATTCATAACTCCACCTTTGACGGATGCGGCGCTCCCTCTTCCGTTACGATACATGCCGATATAACTACGTGATATATTAACTTTCCTTCGTTATAGAACTGGGTGTCACCGGAAGAAGTCTGCGTACGGTCTATTATTAGATGAAATGGATCAATCCAAATCCAGTAGTCACTCCCACACTGTCTTCTTGCATTTAAACGGTTCAAAATCAAATGAGGGTGCCTGTCATCCACCATATATTTACTATTTGGATTGATCCATTGAATACGATCCATGCAATAATTTCTCGTATACACATCCAATCCTCTTTTAGAAAAAATTATACATATGGATCACGTGCTATATCAATCATCTCATTTCATTTCTTTCTATGGATCCCATCTATCATATGCTTATTTCGATGATTAGCTCACATGAAGGAGACTAGCTAATTAGCATGATGCACAGCTATATTAGTAGTGGAGGATACAATTTTTCTGCTTCTAATCGGATATGTTTTTTTCATTATTTTTAACCATTATGGATAATAACAATTGCGCGTGCTAAAAAATGAGTCAAATTGGTAGAATCTTGATTAAGACTGAACTGCTTAATTAGGTATTGGCCAGTACAAAATAAATGGTACTTGAGCTCCGCATGGGTTTGACATAGTCTAATCTGACTGGGCGAGCAGCTAAACTGAGGCATCTGAAAAATTTTCTTTATAATACCAAAATATGGTTTTTTTTAATTAATTTTGATGAAAAGGGAGGGTGACCTATCCCTCAAGTTTTGTAATAGAAGATAAATGGAAATCCAACACAGAGATTATAGTTGCTTTGATATACAGAACAGTAAACCAAACTAAGAACAATGGAAGTTGAGGCTACAATAGGTTGAAGCTTGCTCTGCATTCGGTATTGGTTATACGAGACCAACTTGCGAAAACCTCCTAGCCATCCGAGTCGGGGATGTGATTGTATATGAATATTTTCTCGTTCCCTTCCTTCCAAAGAGCTTAACAAATACTGCATGCTAACTGGTTCCAAGTAAGTCTCCTTTCAGCATTTTGCATTTCCTCCATGTAGTCCGTATAGAGTTGATGGATGGAATTCTGCCCTTGTGATTTCAGACGAGATCAGATTTAGGAATTGACGAGCAATAACAAGATGGTAGGTGGATTGGGCAAAGGGGAGATAAGTCCTTTCTTGATCAAGTTTTGCCCTGTACTTAGCTTATGGTAGGAGGCTAACCACACATGAATATTTTCAATCTCTAGTATTCTGAACTTCCATATTGACTTTGCAAGGAGGAACAAAGGCCACCATCAATGATAAACTAATAAAAGGCAAATTTGAAGTCTTTCCTTTTCCTATGCATATTGGAAAATGACTTCATATGGGGAAAAGACAATTTAGTTTAGTGGGTTTTGATAACCATCTTAAGATCTTATCTAAATTCCGAGCATTTAGGTGAATGGACCCAAAAATATATAAGCATCATAAAAGTTCTTAGCCCATCTGATGTGGTAGTATCATTCCATAACAAGTGACAGGTCCTTGGTCTAAGAATCCTCCCAAAAGCAAATGTCGTTTCCATTATACTGCATAGATTATGAGAGATTCTACTCCATAAAGATGGGTTGTGACTTGACTACTCCCTTCCAGAAAGCTAAGGTACATTTCCCTTTCTGATAAAGGGATTGAGTTTGATCCTTCTATGATAAGCCCATTGACTTGCATCTTCTATAAGTTCAACTCATTGATAAGATATGCCTATTTGGCCAAGATGGCTATACTCATGTTTTCCAGGTTTTTTCATCAAAAAACTGGGTTTAGCTTGTCAAAAGCTTTCTCAAAGTCTACACATGATGCCCTGGTATCTATCTGCTGTTACAGTCGTGAACAGATTTATGTGCACTCAAGAATCAATCCATAATAGATCTTCCTAATGAAAGCGCTTGATTTTATCCACCTGGTGAGGTAACAAGGATGAGAGGCATGCAGCAAAAACCTTTGTAATAATTTAAATAATATTGTGAACAAGACTAATAGGCCAAACTAAGAGTCACTGCTACTTCTTTATTGAGGATCAAAGTGGCATAATCTAACCAGCTTAATCTTATCCTCACATTGCTACTTAAAAAAGTTTGATAGTATTTGATTTGATGGTATTCTGGAGTTTTTGAAAGAAAATCATAAAGAAATTGGCCACACCAAGCTTTTCTCTTCCCTAGCCAAAGAAAATGGCCTCCTTTATCTGATCCCCCGAAAGGGAATCCAGATCCACCAACAAGATCGTGTCAACCAAGTAAGCTATTCGCATAGCTTGTGTTCAGTTCAGGCATGGCTTGCTTGTTTGGTGAATGAGTTGAGCTCGAGCTAGATTCTACAACTAAGCCAACAAGCTTGAGCAAATTTATTTATATATTATATATTATACATAATATATAGTACATAACATCTTTTACATATTTACATATTGTAAATATATTTTTTGATGAGAATATGTATACAGTACATTATATGAATGAATTTTCAAATACTAAATAACAAGTTGTTGGATTAAAATTCAATGGCTTTGATGCACGTGGAGTTAACACCAGTGTACATACATGAGCGATCTCGAGTTGACTCAATGGTATTTGGCTTGTTTACACCCCTTAACGACCAGTGGGTGGATGTTAATATTATTGGGCGTGCGAAGTTTGCTCCAGATGATACCAAAAAATTGCTCTCCTAAACTGGAGAAGAGCTTCCAGGAAAAGGTGCTGAAAGCTTCAAGGATGTCTTCTTGTCCCTCAGCTCAATGGTTTTCTAGGAAGTGAAAACTAATGAAACAAAACGTTTGATGGTTACCAGCAACTTTGTGGAAGAACATACATCTCAAGGATTTTATTTTTATAAGGATATGCGTTTGGTTTTTGAAAATGATGTTAGATATATGTGCCCTAGAAGTCAGAATTGACTGACACTCGTAATACACTTCTAGAGGCAAAATTGTAATTTTGACTAATATCAATAAAATGGATTATTTTCTATCACATATGTGTATTTAGTGTCTGTGATACATCCTGTAAGTTAATAGTAATAATAATTCATATTTTCAAGAGTTGAAAATTTAAGACATGAATAATCATTGTTAACCCATAAAATGCTCCCAACCATAGAATCATCACGAGGATGGTGATTGATCCGGAAGGTTGGTGTACAATCGCTTCTCTTTAGTAGATGAGTCTTAAGTCTACGGTGTGGAGACACCGGAACGAGAGTACAGGTACTTGTTAGAGAACGAGGGCACTGAGCGTGACCACCTCGAGTAGTCATTAGGGAGTCTACCTTCTCGTCAATGACTGACTCGATGCTGCAGTAGTGTGTCTGGTTCTTTGACCTAAGATGCATCGGCAGTTCACCTTGAGGGTGTTATAGTTTGACTACACCATTACTCGGTCTTCTAGCCATATGGAACCCTGAGGTGTATGTTGGCTATAGCATGTTCATTGTAGGAACTGGATGGCATCAAGATGGAATCTATCTACCTCGGTGGTAGAGGAGCAGCCCTATGATAATCATGAGAATCAAGTTCAGAAATCTATGGCCATGGCAGAGTGAAATAATAGGATCTCCAAATCTAGCCCAAGTGGATACCGATAGAGGCCAGGCACTTGCATGGCTAGATCCAGAACCTTCCACTGCATACAGGATCATCAACGGGTAATAGGATTATCCATATCAAGATAAATTAAATTTAATTTAATTTATCTAGATTTTATTTAAATTTTAAAATAATAATAATCAAATCTGAAATATTTCAAATCTGATCTAGATTAAAGAGAAAAAAATTTGAAATATATCTCTTGATCTGATCAGATCTAAACGAACCTGATCCGAAAAATCAGGATTTTCCTTCAACTAGTATCAGAGCCAAGGTTCTAAAAATATTTAGATCTAATTTTAAATTTATTTTAATTAGAAAATAAATAATTTCAGATGTCACATGAGATATGATCAGATCTAAAATTAGAAAAAATTAAAATTAAATGATTTGGATCTAAGATTAGGAAATATGCATGACTAATTCTAAAATAGAATAGTTCTATAGAATAGTCTTGCATGTTTTTGATTTAATCTGATTAAATCATATTTTAGATCTATTTATTTACTATTTTTTGATATTATAATGATTATAATGACATCTAAAAAATAGTAAATAAAATTATTTAATTTTAAATATCATATGAGATATGATTGATGCATGTCTAGACTAGTTGTAGAATAGTTCTACATAATTATCTAGATTAGAATTTATTTTGATTAGATCAATTTAAATCTAAATTTTTAGATTATTATGAGATAATTTAGATCTAAAAATATGCATGATTCGATACATGAGATGTATGCAAAATATGCCGAAGATAAATATAAAAAAATAAATATCTTGAAGAAATAGATCAAATCCTTGCAAAAGAAAAGGAAGAAGCACTTTGTGAAGATAACAAATTGAAAGAAGAAAACAAAATCCTGAAGAATGAATTAGATAAATTAAAACCATTAGTTGATAAATTTACTTGCAGCTCAAAAAAATTGTAAATAATTTTAAACAATCAAAGAAGAGTTTATGATAAAACTAACCTAGGATATAAATCTAAAAATAAAACAAAATTCTTAAAGAACTTCTTTACTGCACCCTCATCGATTAGTACTTCACATATCACTTATTTTAATTATGAAAAAGTAGGACACAAGGCATTTAAATGCAATACAAGAAAATTTAATAAAAAATAAATTAAAAAAATTTGGATTCCAAAATTAAGGAGCAATTCTTCACCCTTGAAAAGAAGGAAGGGGGAGTAGTTACCTTTGGCAACAACAATAAGAAAATATTATCAGTATTGGTGGAATTTAGATTACTCCATCTACCTTCATAGATAATATTTTATTAGTTGACAACTTAACACATAATTTGCTTAGTATTAATTAGCTATGTGATAAAGATTATAAGATTTTATTTGAGTCATCCATGTACATAGTATCTAGTTTCTTAGATGATAGCCTAAAGTTTATTAGATTTAGGCATGGCAACATCTACATAGTTGATCTTAATAAAATTACCATCAAGAGTGGTCAATGTCTAGTTGCTATGAATGCTAACATCAAAGAAACTAGTTGGCTTTGGCATCATAGATTAGGACATGCCAGCATCCATACTCTATCAAAATTACTTAGCAAAGAATTAGTTAAAGATTTACCCAAATTAAATTTTCATTATGATTATATATGTGATGCTTGTCAACTTGGAAAATAAACTAGAGAAAGTTTCAAATCTAAAACTATGATTTCAACTTCTAAGCCTCTTGAACTGATTCACATGAACTTGTTTGGACCTACTCGGACTACTAGCCTAAGAGGAAAGAAATATGGTCTTGTGATTGTTGATGATTTTTCTTATTTCACATGGGTTTTATTTTTAGCACATAAAGATGAAGCTTTTTTCATATTTTCAAAGTTCTATAAAAAAGTTTTGAATGAAGAAAACTCAACTATCGTTTATATTCGTAGTGATCATGGCACTAAATTTGAAAACAAATCTTTTGAATAGTTTTGTAATGAACATAGTATTGAACACAACTTTTCTGCATCTAAAACTCTTCAATAAAATAGAGTAGTTGAAAGAAAGAATAGAACCTTAGTTGATATAGCCCATACTATATTGAGTAAAAAGAAACTACTCAAATATTTTTAGGCTGAAGCCATTAACACAATATGTTACATCCTAAAAAGAGTTTCTATTTATTCTATTTTAAAGAAAACCCCCTATGAGCTTTGGAAAGAAAAAAGATCTAATATTAACTACTTTCATATCTTTGGTTGTAAATATTTTATTCATAATAATGGCAAAGATAATCTAGATAAATTTGATGCTAAGGTAGATGAAAGTATCTTCTTTGGATATTCTACATCTAGCAAAGTATATAAGATCTTCAACAAATATTCTTTGGTTGTTGAAGAATCTATTCATGTAGTTTTTGATGAAACTAATAGTCAATCTTCAAGAAAGAAAGATATTCTTGATGATGATGCAGAAATTCTAGAAAGTGGAATGAAGAAGCTCAACTTGAAGGACAATACCATCATTAATCAAGAAAAACCAACATTAACTATAGAACATGAAAGATTAATGAGCAAGAAATGACTAAAAAATATGAAGATCTACCTAAGGAGTGGAGGTATACACACAACCATCCTAGAAAACTAATCTTAGATGATCCTTCATAAGGGATAAGAACTAGATCATCTTTTAAGGATATTTTTGATTATCTTGCTTTTATCTCACAAATTGAACCTAAGAATATAAAAGAGGCTAAAAAAGATTTAAATTGGATGTTAGCTATGCAACAAGAACTCAACCAATTTGAAAGAAATAATATTTGGATTCTTCTAGACGGACCCCTTGATCATTCCATAATTGGCACAAAATGGGTATTTAGGAACAAACTAGAAGAACATGAAAATATAATAAAAAATAAAGCTAGATTAATTGTAAAGAGATATAATCAAGAAGAAAGGATTGACTTTGATGAAACATATGCTCCTATAGCAAGACTAGAAACTATAAGACTATTACTTATTTTTGCTTGCTACATGAACTTTAAATTATTTTAAATGAATATAAAAAGTACCTTCTTAAATGGTTATATCGCTAAAAAAGTGTTTGTAGGACAACCCCCAAGATTTAAAAATTATTTACTTTCTAATCATGTGTACAAATTAAATAAAGTATTTTATGGACTTAAACAAGCACTTAGAGCTTGGTACGAGAGACCGAGTAAATTTTTATTTCAAAATAACTTTACTAGAGGTAGTGTAGATACTACATTATTTTTGAAAAAGAAAAATAATGACCTCCTTGTAGTTCAGATTTATGTAGATGATATTATATTTGGAGCTACTAATAAGGATCTTTGTCAAGAGTTTGCAAGATTAATGCAGGATAAATTTGAGATGAGCATGATGGGGGAACTGACCTTCTTTCTAGGATTTTAAATTAAACAATCAAAGAAAGATATCTTCATCAATCAAACCAAGTACATCAAAGAAATACTAAAGAAGTTTGGCATGGAGAATAGAAAAGAGATTGGTACACCAATGAGCCCCTCTTGCAAACTCGACAAAGATGAAAATGATAAAAATATAAATGAAAAGCTCTATAGAGGTATGATAGGACCTCTACTTTATTTAACTACAAGTATATCTGATATATTATTTAGTATTTGCATGTGTACTAGATTTCAATCAAATCCTAAAGAATCATATTTATTAATTGTTAAGAGAATTTTTAGATATCTAGTTAGTATACATAACTTAGAATTATGGTATTCAAAACAATCCTCTATTGAATTAATATGATACATTGATGCTGATTATGGAGGATGTAGAATAGATAGAAAAAGCACTAGTGGCACTTGCCAATTTTTAGGGTTGAACTTAATTTCATGATATAGCAAGAAGCAAAACTCCGTAGCTTTGTCGATGGCAAAGATCGAATATGTTGCTGCGGAGAGTTGCTGTGCATAAATACTTTAGATTAAGCAATAACTCGAAGATTTTGAAATTAAGTAATATAACATTTCCATTAGATATGATAATACTAGTGCCATAAACGTAACCAAAAATTCTATTCAATACTTAAGAACTAAGCATATTGAAATTAGACATCATTTTATCAAAGATCATGTTTAAAACAAAAATATTATTCTTGAATTTGTCTCAACTAAAAATCAACTTGCTGATATTTTTATAAAATCTTTTAATGAAGATAGATTTTAAAAAAATAGAGATGAACTTGGAATTTGTGATCCACTCTAAATTTATTTTATCTTATATTTATTGAATAGTATTGTGTTTCTTTTACCATGCTTAATACCCTAGTTTCTATCTACTAAAATCAAGAAAATTCTATTAGAAATTTTATCTTTTCTAAAAATTCTACTCCTATTCTCGAGACGTCTTGATTTTTACTCGAGACTTCTCAGATATGATCCGAGACTTCTGGATGTAAACTCGAGACTTCTCATTTTTAAGTCGAGACTTCTCGAATATCACGAGCCCTTCTTTCAAGTGGACTTTCGAGAAGTCCTCTTTCTCATTCTTCTTTTTCATTCTCCGTGACCTCTCGCTCCAAAACTCTCTCGAACTCCCACCAACTCCTTCAAATCTCTTGAATCACTATTCTATTGCCCATCTCATCCGAATCCGAGACTCTCATGGCTCTAAAATGGAAATCCACTATCGGCTAGAGATCATCCATCACTTCATCAGTGAAAAATTGGGCTAAAAGGCAATAGGATAGTACCCAGGCTTTACCAGCAACTCCTTCCTCTCGTTCTCACCTGTTCGTTGCCACCAGAACTATTCCTACTGGACGGAAGGTAGATTTTGGATATTTGGATCAAGAAAACTTTCATATTGGGTCATAGTTAAGGCAATAAGGTTGGGAGAAGCTCTGTTCACTTGAGGTAAACACCTACTCGAACCTTATCAGAGCATTTTTTGAGAATATCAAATTTGAAGGAGAGTCAAGTGTCAAGTCAATGGTGAAAGGGGTTCACATTGCTTTAGATGAGAGGAGATTAGGGCATCTATTAAAAGTACCAAGATCTAGAATTTGTTACTTAAATTTAACTGATAAAATAGAAACCTTGAAGTGTGTCTTGGAAAGGAAAGATATAAATGAGATTCAATAGTTAGTATCAAACCATCTTTCAGTAGAAATGAGACTGCTACAATGTATAGTTAGTCACATAATTTTCTTAAAAGTTGAAAGACATGACTGGATAGGAAAAAAGAGCTTACAGTTATGTATTACTTGGTAACAGGGACCCCTATGAACTTTCCCTTCCTGATGCTTCAATAGATAAAAGACACTGGAAATAAAAGCAAAGCTTGTTTGCCCTATGGAATGTTTTTTATCCTAATTTTCAAGGAATTTCATGTTAATTTAGAAGGTGATGATTTTAAAGGGCTTGCTCACACTGACTATGTAAATGAAAGGACACTGCATAGAATGAAATTTATAAAGAAAGAAGATAGGTAGATAAGATCGGATGAGAAAATGACTGCTAGAAATGAACCTGAGGAACAAAGAGCTCCACCTCCTCCATCCTCTCCTTCTGCTGCTGGTCCATCTTTCACTGCCCTGGGATCCCCCTTCACACCTCAAACACATCCAAGTCAGATTCCTGTATTCTACCTCCTAACTTTAGCTCAGATAGATTGGTAGAAGAAGTAATGGAGCAGGTTATGGAGAAGGTATCAACGAAGATGATTGAACTACTCTCTGGACTAAAACATTAAATTTTAGTAAGCATTAAAGAGCAAAGAATCTCTACTGAAGGATAGACTGAGATGCTAAGTCAACAGATCAGTAGCTTATCTTAGAGGTTGGAAATTCTGGAAAAAGAACAGCATGGGTCATCTACTTACATGGAACTTCTATTGACTGAGACTGCCAAGGTTGCCAGGAGAGTGGAAGAAAGCATTATTACTCAGTGTATAAGTGCGGAAGTGATCATCGCCTCTCTTTGGTAGATTGTGGATAGTTTTAAAAATCTTGGGTCTCGGACTCCTTCTTCTCGACCCACCCCCTCTCCTAGACCGGCTCCTCATCTTTCTTCTACTAGACCTATCATAGAGTTCCTTTCTAATGAAGGTTAGGTCTAGTTTCCTTCTATGTATTGAACTTTTGTTAGTTTTGAGTATATTGATTGGATGTCTCTTTTTGTAAATCAATATATACTTTTGCTCATGTAATTCTTTCTTTTTAATGAATTGAATCTTTTGCAATGTGTACTTCTCCTTTTTGTAATGAATATTTCATTATCTTTTGCAATGAATTTAATGTTATTTTGATGCTGACAAAAAGAGGAAGAAAATGTATATGTCAATCTTAATTAACAAAAAAATAAATATAAGCAAAATGCAATAAGAAAGGATCACTTAACTCTTATATAAATCGAAAGAGCACACATTAAAGGGGAGCATTGATAAAATATTGAAAGCACTTTAGAACTTGAACATTTTATACTAAAGAATTACCTCCTGTATTCAAATATACATGCTATGTATATTGCTTATATTTTTTTAGAGTGCTTAATATTTTGTCATCTTTAAAAAGAAAGAAATTATTGACCTCCTAAGTAATTTTGATAATGACTAAATATTAAAGTACTTGACTGATAAATCTTTTTTTAAGTATTTCAAAGATCAGAAGAAAAAAAACTTTTTGACCAAAATAAGCAAGAAAACAAATGCAATTTAATTCAGAATCAAAAGAGCAATGTTCGATGACAAATTTTCAATGAAAATGGCCTTGGAGCATTTTCAAGATGTCTCTAAACATTTCTGAGATGTCTCATAGCTATTGGTATGCTGGCACATGGCTCTGGCACAGTTTCGAGAGGCCTCGAGATGAACTCGAGACTTCTCCATTTTAGAAGATAGAAATATCATTTTTGTGCATTGAGACCAAGACATCTTGAAATATTCTCGAGAAGTCTCAAGGTCGTGGCGAGACGTCTCCATCTAAATCAAGATGTCTCGATCTTAGGCGATAATTTTTTTCATAAAGCAGATTTTTGGGCTATTGAGAATGAGGCATCCCATGGTCAAACCAAGAAGTCTCAAAGTGGAACGAGACGTCTCGTGACAAACTAAGAAGCCTCAAAACACGACGACAGCTTTCTACGGATAGTTCCAGACTCTCTTTTTTTCATCTTCAATGGCTAGTTCTCGCCTCCAATGGTCATATTCAAGCTTTTTCTAGACTCTAATCATTTCAAGCATGGTGGGAATGGTCCAGATATAAAAAAGAAGAAGCAATACCCTTTCAAGAACAAGAAAATGGGAGAAAAAAAAAGAATGACTAGTGTTTTCACCAGCAGACCTTTTCCAGTCAAACTTTCTCTCAAAAATCAAAGCGACCTCAAGAGCAATAACTCTCAGCAATTAAGGAGGCAACCAACGAACTACATCGATAACATCTCAGCTTAATTTAAGGAGCATCTTGTATTGTACAATTTCCTTTTTTCTCTTCATGCACAAGATTTCAACAGAAGATGAAACTAAGGGTTTGGATTTATACATTTCTTTTGTTGGTTTGTATTGCCTTGATTGAGAATTATAAAGGTTATGGTAGGTGAACCTAAGAAAAAATCAACTAGATTTAGGATAGTGAGCCTAGAAAAACTATCCGACTGTAATCTTGAGAGATTATAGTGAAATTTTCAAGAGTGTTGCTTAGAGAGTGGACGTAGGTGCTGGGAGTGCACCGGACCACTATAAAAATTTTTGTTTGAGTATGTGTGCTTTTCTTTTACTTCTCATAGCTCTTATATCTCACTCACTCTGCACTTAGGTAGTTAATCTCTGCACATATTTGCTTTAAAGTTTTAAAACCCAATTCATCCCCCACTCCTCTTAGGTTGTCTAGCTGGGCAACACTTAATGCCTTTATGGGCCCTATACATGCTTTCATACATATATCCCAATACAGATTTATTATCACAATTATAAATAAGTAATAAAATGTATCAATGGTGCCATGATCCTTATAATAATTAAGCAATTATTTTAAAATCTTTTATCCAGAATGACTTGTTTTACTTCCTTTGCTTTCAGCAATTTCAAAAACTTTTTTATAATCAGAACTATAGTAACCATAGCTAGCAAGTCTTCCTTGTGGTCATGTAAGCTCCTCAATGCAATAAAAATAGTGGCAAAATGAGTTGGCCTAGGATGAACTATCTCTCTCCAATTTGACCTCTTTCTTAATAAATTCAATGCATGTTTATAATTATAGGTAAAAGTAGTTACCTTTGATGCAAGGACAGCAATATTTTGCATATGAGATAATTCTCCAACATCTTTCATGATTAAATTAAGATAATATGCGGTACATGATGATCAACTAATATTTGGATATCTCTTAGAAAGCTCTATTATAGCTTTTTTATAGTTGGATGCATTATCTGTCACTAAATGAATCACATTACTAGCACCAACTATTTCAACAATCTCAGCAAATAAGTTGCACAATGTTTCATAATTTGATACCATATTCAATGTATCAACTAAATTAATGAATGAAATTTTCTTAGAAGGGTATACTAAAAAATTTATCAATGACCTCTATCTAGTATCTGTCCATCCATCACCCATGATAGTGCAACCATAATCAACCCACGTACTTTTATAAGAATCAATAATTAATTATACATCTTTCTTGGCATCTCTTAATAAATTGACATGCAAAGCATGATAAGGATCAGTATATCCATGACCCATAGATGCTATTTTACCAACTATAATTTAAAAGAAAGAAGAATTTACCATATTTATTGGGATGCAAGCATAGTAGAACCAATAAGTAATAGACAAATCAATGTCATGCTATCTCGTTGGACTTTGCAAGCAAGCTTTGATACTTAGTTGAGAAGAATCATGAATATCCAATTTGAAATAATTTTGAATATCATAATTAGCCTTTCTTTTATCATTGGAGGATTGTCCATCACCACCTTTATCATTTTCTTTAGTAGAAAAATAGAGACTTTCTTGTATTTCATCATCTTCAAAACTATGCATACCTTGAGTACCATGTGGATTTCCATCATTAAAGATACCTTGCTTCTCTTGTGCTTTATCAATATTCTCTTTCAAGGATTGTGCTACTAAATTCTGGACATCCAAAGAAACTTTTAAATATTTTTCAACTTGACATTTTATCCCAACAAGATGTTGCTTCATTCAATTAAGGCTCCTACTAGCAAATGGCTTGCGACAAAAATCACAAATAAGTATCTTCTTTTCTTGGTCATTTCGTGGCTCAGTAATATATTTTCATGCTATATTTTTTTTTATCAAATTTCTTGTGTTGATTGTACTTGTACATCAGGTGGAGTTGAGCATGAATTCGTATCTTTTATTTACTTTAATAAAATAAAAAATTAATATCATATTATATATAGCTTCTATAATAAAATAAATAAAAATTAATATTATATTATATGTTGTAAAATAAATAAGAGTGGTTGGAAATCAAGATGATTGAACTTTGAAGAGAGATGGTCGGGAGTCAGAATGGATAGAGAGAGGGGTGGTCGGGATTCTCGGAGAGAGAGAGAGAAAGAGCAACTTGAGCAGCTAAGCCTTGAGGTTGGGGAGGGTGGGGAAGAGGGGAAGGAGGGTGCCGTTGAGGTAGTAGCCATGGAGGTCAAGGCGGCGGAGTTGATCTATATGCAAGAGTGGGTCGCGGAGTCCCCAAATGATAGAAAAAAAAGGGTGAGCAGCATCACGCGACCATCGGCATAGCCAATGCCATGCCACTGCCTAGAGCAGGCATTGGGGGTGCTCGAGTTAGCGGCCAGGTTGCCCATTATTGTGGGCATCGGCCCTCAATCAGAAGATGGTTAGGCCCTCGATCGAAAGATGGTCATGGTCAGGGAGTCGGCCATCGAGTCTCGATCGGAATCAAAACATGGCCAGGTTACTTGGCATTGCAGTAGGGGTTCCGTCATCACCACCACCATCACGAGCGGAGAAGGAACATTTTGGGACATTTGTAAATAGAGAGAGAGGATGCACCTTTAGGCTTTAGATCCTACTATCCTAGAGAGATAGAGACTCAGTAGTGCTTGTCCGGCGACAATAATAAGTTTAAGGCTCTGGCTGGTGACAACGAATAGAAAGCTAAGGAAAAATAAAAAGTTGAATATGATTTCATGGATTCGGATCACAGTAAGAATATTCTAGCGGCCGTGCTAATTATTTCTTTATCCAACCCATGATTCGGCTGGTTCATCCTAGGCCAACCGGTTCATCGGATCTTCATGATTTTTTACAAACTCTTTTGAACCATGCTTAAGCTTCAGGTTGAAATTAAAAATAATTTTTGATCTGATCAGTCGATTTGATTGGTCCAATCTGGTTCTGAAACATTGATATCAATAATTTTCGTTTCCTCCTCAATAATTGTAGAGCGGCAAATCATGATGATCTTGCCATGTCCATGGTAACCCCCCCTTCCACTGCCAATACCACCTGGGATAGGTGTTGCTTTACCCTTCGTTGCGGTGGCAACTGTGCTCCACTCCCCAGATTTCTCATTTTATGAAAAGACTACTTTATTCCCCAACATAAGCCTCTGTTTCCGACCCATCCCGCTACCAGAAAATAAAGCTTTCCTTTGTTTCATGGTGGAATCAGCATCCAAGACCTAAACAAATGATTTCCTACATTTTTCATCCTCTGCTACCTCTGTTTTGATATGAGTGCAATCAGCATCATCATGGCCAACCCTACCACATAAGAAACATGACACCGGGATATTTTCATATTTGAGCTCCTCCCGGCTCTTTTGGCAACAATGTCAATCTCTGGACGCAAAGGCTTAGATAAATCTGTTTGAACACAAGCCTTTGTATAACCCCCTTGATAGCCTCTTCAATACAATTATCAATAAATTTAGGAGGACCTGCAACCGGGGCAATTTGAAGCAGCATGTTCCTCTCCCACAATTCCATTGGGAGGTTTGGAAAATGAACCTATAGGTATCACTCGTGAGGGAATCCCAGCCAGCACTGAAGTTGGGCTGACACCGCTCCAAAGCAAGGACTTGACTGGCGATAGGCCACGGACCATTGACCATAACCCACATCTTGTGCCCCTCCTTTTCGAAACGGAAAATCATATGTCCAGCTGACACAAACAATCTTGATCACCCTCCCACTACCATCTTACTTTTAATTCCTTAGCCAAGAACTAAGGGATAGGCTTTTACCCAGCATAAAGGCCTATTTGGATGGTTGGACTGAAAATATCATAAAATTCATCGGTTGAAATAGTACAACCACCAAAATATTGGATTATAAGCTCTTTTTCTCTTTATGTAGGATTTGGGTCAGTCTACTCAAAAAATAGTCTTGGATACTTATAAATATAGGCCTAACCCAGCCTATTTTTAGTAGATGTACTGGCCCAACCAATAAATCTTATTGAGTTTTGGGCCCAACCATTCAAATAAGCTATAAGAAAATTTCTCCACTATTCGCAAAGCACCATCAATCTGATCACTAGCAAAGATTATAGATTCAGTAACTTCTCTTGCAAATGGGCCACTTTCTCTTCCATCATAGATTGTGCCTCCCATCGATGTTTTCCTTGTAGTACATCCGCCCATGTTCGCCCTTGGTTGTCATAAGCTTTTGCGGCATCTTTGGAATTTGATCTCTTGGTTGAGTCTCATGTGAGCTTTTATTGCCGCTAAGAGCCGGAGATGCAACAGGTTGCTTTCCAGAGTAAGTTGTCTTCGCTTATCCTTCAGAGAAGGATTTTGGTCCTTTTTTTCGAAATCAGCAGGCTTCCCGGAGTTTCCACCATCCCCTTGTCTACATGTTGTCTCGTGTCTGAAGTTTGGAGATCGGCTCTCACTCACCAAAGGAAACGCTAACTCATAATCTAGTTGACCAAGAACCAATTTAGGCCAAGATTGGGCTGAAATAGACTTAGCCCAGCATAGTTCTACATGAGGCTAGCATTCCAAGTAGGAGTTAAATTGGAAGCTACCGAGGCCTGGACCAATATTATTTTCCAACAGCGTATCTTGAACCAAATTTTATTGCTTCCATAATCTGAGGGATATGGATAGATACACATTCCCCTCAAATTGGACCATTGTGTTGATAAATCCCTTGCGTAACGGTCAAAAAAAAATCCATGCCGTGCTATGCAACTTCAACGCATGATGTCTCTCCTCTATCTTTCCTTGAGGAGAAAAAAGTCAGGAGAGAAAAATGCATCCTTTGGAAGCCGTCAACCCGCAGTCGATAGACGATAGTGAACAGCAAGCTATCACCCTCCGAAAACCCTATCATAGAGGATAAAGAAAACTTTTACACCTCCCCATGAGATCCTCTCCAAAGCCACCCCAAAGAAACCAAACACATGTCCAGGTTGTAACCAAAATGGTCCTCAGAGGGCTCCAACTATCCTTCTCAATTCCAATCTGAAACTAAGAAACCTCATCACTCTAAAGTTGATCGAGTTTTCTGTATTCGTGAGTAGAGAGGAGTGGAAAAGGAGGAGGGCATCTCAACATGTAAAGAATAGCTTGATCGGAACCAAAAGTAGCATCGGCAAAGAATTTGGGATGTAGGGAAGGTTTTGAAGTAGAGGATGTGATCACTTCTTTGTTGGAGTCTTTCTTTCTTGAGGAGCAAGATTACAGTTGGGATGATGTGTGAGATCAACCTCCACCTCTCTATTACTTCTCTTACTACAATGGTTTGTAAGGCTACAAGGGTTTCTGAGCTAATTTATCTTTTATCTTTTGAATAATTGTTATTCAAGAAGTTTTAGTGATTCATGGTACATTCTAGTGCCCTTTGTATTTTTATATTTCCAAAGTGGTTCCTCTATCATAATGTAATTTTTGTTATCAAACCACTTTCAAATAAATGCTGGATAATTGAAGCATTATCTCCATAAAATACATGCATTTGACAACAAAACAAGCATTCAAATGTATAAATTTACTTGCACAATATATTCATTTGGATTGATCAAAGTTATTGACAAGGAGCAAGCCTTAGATCCTATTTCCAAAAACATTTTCGCGACAAGGGTGACAATTAGGAGTACATACACGAGAATAATAAATAGATAGGAGGTATATACCCACATATGCTTCAATACATATGTGTTTGAAATAAAAGAAGAATTTGTTGTAAGAAAATTAAATTTGGATGTGAAAATAAACATACCTTCAACTATTGATGTTCAAGCTCAAATGAATAAAAAATGAAGAAACTTGATGAATCTATTAGATGGATCCTCTTCACTTAAATCATGCAAAAGAGTTCTTCTTGTCATCTTGATCCTATATTTGATGGAGAGTTATAGACTATATTTATAGGATAGATCAGGGACTCTTTTAGACTGACACAAGTTCTTTTTTCCATCAAAAAAGCATAATCTATTGGAGTCCTTATTTTGACCTGAGTCTATCTTTATCTCAAAAGAATTTTAATTATTTATTATTATCTTAATTATCTTAAATTATCTTTAATAATTAGGTTACAAGTAGGCCATATTAAGTTCCTAATATTTGGGATGAGTATAACATTCTTCCCCTTGGCTCACGTGTCATAATCAAGATACTGAATATGTGATAAACAAAACTATATTATGACTATAAATCAATTTAAGTCAAAAACTCTCATTTAAATAAGAAATTTCAATACACAAATCATGACAATCATATCCTAGAAAATGAATACTCCCTTTCCTGTATCACACTGCATGAAAATCTTTATTTAAGCACTTTATACTTTTTTTTTATAAATAATTATATATAAGCTATTTAGAGTCCAACTTTATAACATGAACTTTATGTACACAAAATAAAAATCATGTCCTTTATTTCTAAGAATAAGTATTATATAAGATGCAAATCAAACAAAAATTGCACTAATGATTCTCATATGATCCACATAATCTTTAAACTGTTTAACTGATAATCCTTTAGTCATAGGGTCTATAACCATTAATTCAGTATTAATAAGTTGAATATCCACTTTATATTTCTTAACATAATCTTTAACAGTAAGATACTTTATATCGATATACTTATTATGACTTCTACTTTTATCATTCTTAGAAAAAAAATTACAGCATAGTTGTCATAATAAATTTTTATTGGTATTGCAATAGAATCGATAACTCTCAAATCAAAAATAAAATTTTTCATCTATATTACTTGTGTAGTAGCTTCATAGCATGCAACGAACTTTGCTTCAAGATAGATGAAGCAACTATGGATTGCTTATTACTTCTCCAAGACACGGCACCTCTAGCAAGAAGAAAAATATGTCATGAAGTAGACTTGCTTGTATCCATACATTCACCAAAATCTGAATCTAAATAATGAATCACTTTCAAGTGATCAGTATGTCTGTAAGTAAGCATGTAATGCTTTGTTTCTTATAGATATCGTATAACATTCTTTGTAGCATTCTAATAATCAAAGCTAGGATTATTTTGGTATCTATCTAAAATTTTTACTACATATGCTATATTAGGTCTTGTATAGACCTGTGCATACATCAAACTTTCGACTGTAGATGCATATTGGATGTTCTTCATTTACTCTTTTTCTAATTTATTTTGTAGGCATTAATTTTGATTGAATTTATCATCTTTCATAATAAGTATAATTATAGGAGTACAATCTATCATTTTAAATCTTTCCTAAATTTTTTCGATGTAGGCCCTTTGAGATAAGCCTAAAATTTTTTAAGATCTATCTTTGTGAATCTCTATGCCAATAACATAGGCTTCACCCATATTCTTCATCTCAAAATTTTGAGAAAGAAAAAATTTTATTTCTTTTAGCAAACTCAAATCACTACTTACAAATAAATATCATCTACATATAAAATTATATATATATTTACTCCCACTAATCTTAAGGTATATATATTGAACCACAATATTTTCTATAGAGCCAAAAGAGTTAATAACATCATAAAATTTCATATACTATTAGCGAAAGGCTTGTTTAAGTCCGTATATGAACTTCTTTAACTTACATATAAAGTGACTATCGTTATATGTATAGAAATCTTCAGGCTGAGTTATATACACTATCTCTTCTAGATTCTTTTTTAGAAATATTATTTTCACATTCATTTGATGTAACTCTAAATTAAAATAAGCTACTAAAGCCATAATTATCCTTAATGAATCATTTTTTAAAACTGGAGAGAAAGTTTCATGATAGTTAATGCCTTCTTTTTGAGTGAAATCCTTAATTACAAGTTTGGTCTTGTATCATTCAATGTTTTCTAAAGGGTCTCTTTTGGTCTTATAGATCCATTTATAGCCAATGGCTAAAATACCATTAGATAACTCAACAAGATCCTGATTTGATTTTTAATCATGGATTTCATCTCATGCTTCATGACATTATATCAATATGTAAAATTATTTCTAGTCATTGATTGTAAAAATGATCTAGGATCATTATTAGGTCCAACAAACAAAGTCAGATCCTGTAGGTAGATAATGTAATCAATAGAAATTGTAGGTCTTCTCTTCATATAGTGATTGTTCTTGAATTGATTGTTCACGATCTTATGGATCTTCTTGAATACCCTTCTGTGGGATAATTAATTTAATCTCTTATGTTCTCAAATTTATTCTTATGAGAAAACTACTCCTACTAAATTCATAATTCTTAATAAATTTAGCATTCCCAACCTCAACTATTTTAGGTACATGGTTAGGACAATAAAACCTATATCTTTTGAAATTTATTATATAGCAAATAAAATAATTACTAACTATTCTAGAGTTTAATTTTTTTAAGTACGGATTATAAATCTGCACCTCAATTGGACATTTTTATATGTATAAAAGACTTAAACTCAATTTTCATCCTTTCCATAGCTCCAAAAATATTTTAGGTACAACTTTTGATGGAACCTTATTTAAGATATATACTACAATCTTTAATGCTTTACTCTAAAGAGATAAAAAATATTAGAATTACTAATCATACTTCTTATCATGTCCATCAGTATACAATTTTTTTCTACCACACCATTTTATGTGATGCTCGAGATATTATATATTAGACAATAATAACCTCTTCTTTAAGGAGCTTACTAAATAGGCTTATCAATTGATTTCTTTCGATATACCTTCCATAATACTCCCCATCTCTATCAGATTTTATTATATTTATTTTTTTATCCATCTGCTTCTCTATTTCTACTTTATGAACCTTAAAGACATCTAGTGCCTCATCTTTTTCAAATAAAAAATAAAAATACATGTATCTGGTATGGTTATAAATGAATAAGATAAAATATCTTTGATCATTAAAATAGAAAGTAAAAATTGGTCCACAGATATTAGTGTGTATGATTTTCAAAATATTAGAATTTCTTTTGGCGTCTTTAGAGGACTTGTTAATTTATTTTTTCTTTATGCAATCAAAATAAGTACCAAAGTCAGTAAAATCAATATCTTTTAAAATATCATCATTTATCAACCTCTTTATTATCTCTAAAGAGATATGGGCTAATCTTTTGTACCATAAACTTGAAGAGTTCTCTTTACTAATATTGATCTTTATGTCATTATTATCATCATGCATAGATGAATGATTACTTTTAAAATTTAGATTAAAATCTAATTTATATAAATCATCCATCAGAAAATCAGTGCCAATAACTCTTTTATTTCAAAAAAGATTAACTACAAAATTCTCAAAATAAAAATCAAAACCAATACTTGCCAACTTAGAAATAGAAATTAAATTCCTAGAGAAATCAGGAAGATTTGATCATCACCACCAGGAAGATCTAATCATTATGATGTAGCCACATATGTATCTGACCTCCATGGATGGTCTACATGAGATCCTGGTCCTGATCAGCTCCTCTCGAGTGCTAGCTCGATGTAGGATTGTTCGATGGCTGATGTTGATCGAACTCTTTTAATCTTCCTCCATCAAATTTTTAGACATTCTAGATAAGCAATAGGGGGAGATGAGAGGTTAAGAAGGTACTCCAAAAAATTTTGTTAAGATCTGATGCTTGGATCTTATGAAATCCCTTTTTGAATCCTAGGTAGAAACATTAGGACAACTTTCACCAAAAGCCCTTGCACCCTCTCTTTCTCTTGATTCTTCTTCTCTCTAATTTTTTTATTATTTTTTTCATGTAGGGGAGAGGCTCACGCACATAGAGGAGAGTTTCTTTTAGATTATTTTTGTCCAAAAAAATTCTAGGATTTAATAGAAGTGCAAAACAAAAGGTGGTGTGAGAGAGAAATAGAATAAGGAGGTTGTCCATTCAAATGCAAACTCCATTTAAATTTGAATGGCAACCAACTTGTTCTTATCCCTTTAGGACATGGAAAAGGAGTGCGTGAGGCCTCTTATGCATGGAAAAATCAATGAGAACTCTAAATTCTCATGGAGAATGGAATGGCACAAGGATAAGATGAGTTGGCAAGTAGACTAGTCAAATTAGTCTTAATAAAACCTTATCCAATTGAACCCATTCCAATCCAAATTGGCTAGGCCCAATTAGACTAGATCAAACCTAACTTATTTTATCTTAATTAGGCTTAGTTAAATTCTAATCAAATTAAAAATTAATTAAGTCCAACTTCTAATCAAATCAGGGATCAAACCTCATCGACGATTAGGTCATCTCATAACCTAATCGAGTCTAACCCAACTGAATCCAATTCAATTAGACTTGATCCAAAAATAATTACTCAATCAAATTTAGTTAATTAGCAATCAAATCATTAATTAAATCTCTCATAAATATAGAGTCCAAATTCAGTGAATGTCCAAACAATAAAGTCCCATCAAAATAAAGCTCTTGATCGAAGAGTCCCAAACCAAAGGAACTCTTAATCCTGATGTTCGAAATGAGTGGAATTCATGATCACAGAATCTCAGACTAGTAGGACTCTCGATCATAGAGTTTCAGACAAGTGGGACTCAAAGTCCTAGAGCAGTAGGACTCTTAGCCGAAGAGTCCCAATTTAGTGAGACTCTTGACCATAGTGTTCCAGTCCAGTGGAACTCCTGATCATAGAGTTTCAGACAAGCAAAATTTAGAGTTTCAGTCTAGTAGGACTCTCGATTGAAGAGTCCTAGTTTAATAAAACTTTTGACCATAGAGTTTCAGTCTAGTGAAACTCTTCATCAGCCATCAGATTAGGTAGGAACCTCTAATATGTATGATCCCGCAGGTTCGAACCTAAATCGATAGCATAGGAACTAATTTCTGTACCAATCGAAGTGACCATTTAGCAATGATACTCAACATTTGGATAGATTAAATAGTCATAATTGCAACACTCAAAACCTATGTGAATATGGTTACCACATAATTCATCCCTTTGACATCCGTGTATAGGATGACTCAGAGTTAAACTATCAACCCTGAAAAGTATATCCAAATCATGTCTCAAAGCAATCTATCCCGTGACCCCTCATCAGGACTACCCTGACAAAGGATTTGCTAAATTAAAACATAATTGAACATAGCTCCTAAAATCAAGAGTGGCCAATCTCATCTTGATACACGCACCGACTCTTCAAATATTTGACTGTGCTCAGAAATCTTCCATCATTGAATTAGAAATTCAAGTAGTCTGACACCAAAGCATAGTGAGTTGCTTGAAAGTCACCATGATGATCTTAGAGCAAAGGAATACTTAAACCCATATTCCATCGAAGCAAATCTTAATAGTAGAAAAGCTCCAAAGTTGGTTACATTCAGTGCAGATATACTCCTACATCTTACCTGCATGCCATACCAATATCTCCATACTCCTTGGTTAAGAGGACAACCAACCCATATGGCACATAATGACCTACACTCGATAAATATTATCATTCTTATTAACAACGTATCATTTGATCGTGAATAAATTTAAAGACTAAATGATAAATTCTTCTTTATCGATTCTAAATAGTCCTAAAAACTTCACCGCAACATAAGAGTTTATTAGAAGATGTGAGAATTTATGATGAAAAATATTAAAATAAATTTTATTCATTAATAATTCATATATAAATATAAAAAATAGCATAACTATCAACAGACTGATGATTGGCTTTGAGATACTATTCCCAACAATCTTCCACTTGGACTAAAGCCAATCGGTGCAGTATCTAATATACATCTTTGACTTGAAGTCATCGAACTCTTTCACCATAATGGCTTTAGTGAATGGATCAACCAGCTTCTTCTATCCATCGATCTTCTGAAGGTTGACATCACCTCGATCCACGATCTTTCGGATAAGATGATAATAGCGTAGAATATATTTCATCCACTGGTGTGCCTTCGATTCTTTCACCTAAGCAATGGCTCCAGAGCTATCACAGTAAAGCAAAACTGGACCATCAAGAAAGAGTGCTACTTCAAGCTTGATGATGAATTTTCTTAGCCATACCACTTCTTTGGCAGCATATGATGTAGTGACATACTCCACCTCGTAAATTGAGTCGATCATAGTATGTTGCTTAGAACTCTTCAAGCAGACAGCTCCACCATTAAAGATAAACACATATCCTAACATACTTTTACTGTCATCATGATAAGATTGGTAACTAGAGTCTATAAACCCCATAAGTCTCAAGTTCGACTTACCATAAATAAGCCATTGATCCTTGGTATTTCTTAAATACTTTAGGATGATTTTAACAACCTTTTAGTGGTTCTCTTCTAGATTAGATTGGTATCTACTCACTACTCCTAGTGAGTATGCCACATTTGATCTCGTACATTTTATGACGTATATGATAGAATCTACTATCAAAGCATATGAAATTCTACTCATATGCTCTCTTTCTTGAGGTGTGGTTGGATAATCTCTCTTCGAGAGAAAAATTCTATGGCCTATCGGTAGATAGCCTTTCTTGGGATTCTCCATACTGAACCTCTTCAGCATGGTATTAATGTACATGGGCCGGGATAACCTGAGCAATCTTTTAGATCTATCTCTATAGATCATTATCTCTAGGATGTACGAAGCTTCTCTCAGATCCTTCATGAAAAATTATGATGATAGCTAAATCATTATTCTTTCTAATATAGGGACATCATTCTCGATTAAGAGAATGTCATCCATATACAATACTAGGAATACTACTACTAGACCATTAGCCTATTTATATATGCATGGCTCTTCTTTATTCTTAACGAAGACATACGTCTTGATTGTCCTATCAAAATATATATTCTAACTCCAAGATACCTACTTCAGTCCATAAATGGACCTTTGAAGCCTATATATCTTAGACTCATCTATAGATGTGAACCCTTCAGATTGTATCATATACACCTCTTCGTTCAGCTCTCCATTTAGGAAAGCTGTCTCCACATCCATCTGCTAGATTTCATAGTTCAGATAGTCAGCGATCGCAAGCATGATCCGAATGAACTTGAGTATTGTCATAGAAAAAAATATCTCATCATAGTTTATATTATAATGTTGATGATATCCCCTAGCAATCAAACATGTTTTATAAGTCTTCATCTTTTTGTCTGCATCTCTTTTCCTCTTGAAGACCCACTTACATCCTATGAGTTTTATCTCTTCAAGTGGGTCAACCAATGTTCATACATTATTGACCTTTATACACTTCATTTTAGATTTCATGGCCTCAAGCTATTTCTCAAAGTCGGATCTCTACATTGCATCCATGTAAGTGATTGAATCCTCATCATTCTCATCGAGTTCGATAGGATCATTATTTTGGATCAAAAAATTATAGTATCTATCCGACTGATGTGGTGCTCTACCAAACTACTTTAAGGATGCAAATTTATCGAGCTCTTGATCTAATCTAATCAAATTCAATTCAGATTCAGCTACATGTGTCGATTTTTTCATCTATCGAACTTCCTCAAGTTTGATCTTACAGGCATTAGCTCTTTCACTAAGGAACCCATTTTCTAAAAAGACTGCCTTAAGACTGACAAACATCTTTTGTTCATCAACTAGATAGAAGTAATACCTTTTGGTCTCTTTTGGGTATCCTATAAAAACACACTTGTCAAACCTAGGTCCAAGCTTGTTCGTTACTAAACGTTTGATATAAGTCGGACACCCCCAAATCCTAAGGTGCAAGAGTATTGACTTACGTCCTATTCACATCTCATATGGTATTTTGGAAACAACTTTCTCAAAATCCTATTTAGAAGATAATAAGCCAACTCGAGTGCATATCCCTAGAGGAAGATTGGTAGATTAGCAAATTTCATCATGGATTGAACCATATCCAATAGGATCCGATTTCTCCTTTCAGACATACCATTATGCTGTAGTATTTCAGGAGGAGTCTATTAAGAGAGATTCCCATTCTCTCCTAGATATGTCAGAAATTTACTGAAAAGGTACTCACTCCTTGGTCAGATCGAAGAGTTTTAATACTTTTTTCAGTTTACTTTTCTACCTCATTACGAAATAGTTTGAACATTTAAAATGGCTTCAACTTATGCTTTATTAAATAGACATACCCATATCTCAATAGGTCATCCATGAAGATTATAAAATAGAAATATCCACCTCTAGCACTTAAGCTCATAGATCCATATACATCAGTATGTACTAGACCTAAGAGTTCACTAGCTCGCTCATCCTTTTCAATAAAAGATGATTTGATCATTTTACTAAGAAGATAGGACTCATAGGTCGAAAGTGATTCACAATCATCAACTTCAAAAATTTCTTCTTGAGCCAACCTGTTTATACTATTCTTATTAATATGACCTAGTCTACAGTACCAAAGGTTGACTTCTAACATATCATCTAATCTAGAATATTTACTGGAGAATTGGACCACATTAATAGGCTATGATAGTAGGTAAATACCATTATTCAATTATCCAATACAAACCATAACACCATTCAAAATGATATTACAAAAAAAAAATTTATGAAAAATTGATAACTATTCTTGACCAAAAGGCCTACAGAAATAATATTTAATAAAAAATTTAGATAAAAGTGATAATTACTAAGAATAACTCTATAAGTATTGATTATAAGGTTCATAATTTCTAAAGCTAGAACTAGAACTTGTCTTCCATCTCTAACGTTCAGGAACCTCTTGCCTTCATCAATCTCCTACTGATCTACAAATCCTACATCAAATTACAAATATGATAAGAGCTTCCGATATCTAATATCCAAGCAGTAGTATCACATATAGAGAAGTTGTAAGGTGTTATCATATAATTATCTTGCATAGCAATAACTTGCTTCTTTCTTGGCCTATTCAGGTTCAGGGAGGCAATGTACTTAGGATAATTTCTCTTTCAATGCTCCTGCTTTTTACAAAAGAAGCACTCCGCCTGGCTCTGGTTGGGCTTGCGCTTCTTGGTTTGACCTTGTATAGACGTCCTAGCATGCGATTATACCTTTTTATTCTTCTTCTTCTTGATCTTCTTTTCTTTCTTAAAGGATTGATGATCAAAAGAAGATCCTCCCACTATATTCACCATCTTCTTATGGAGTTGGTGATCCTTTTCAAAGTTGTACAGCAACCTCAATAAATCATGGTAGTTCACTATAGGCTTTATCATTTTAAAATGAGTAAGGAACGGGAGGAAGGATGTGGGTAAAGAATTTAGGATCACATCCTTATCGAGTTGCTCATGCAAGGGAAGCCTAGCTTACTTAGATGCTCAATCATCTTAATCATGTATATGTTAGATATATGTGCCCTAGAAGTCAGAATTAGCTGACACTTGTAATACACTTTTAAGGATAAAATTATAATTTTGACTATAATTAATAAAATAGATTATTTTCTATCACATATGTGTATTTAGTGTCTGTGATACATCCTTTGAGTTAATGGTAATCATAATTCATATTTTCAAGAGTTGAAAATTTAAGACATGAATAATCATTATTAACTAATAAAATGCTCTCGACCATAGGATCATTATGAGGATGGTGATTGATCTGGAAGGTTGGTGTACAATCGCTTCTCTTTAGTAGATAAGTCTTGAGTCTACGGTGTGGAGACATCGGAGCGAGAGTATAGGTACTCGTTAGAGAACGAGGGCACTGAGCGTGACCACCTCGAGTAGTCATTAGGAAGTCTACCTTCTCGTCAATGACTGACTCGATGCTGCAGTAGTGTGTCTGGTTCTTTGACCTGAGGTGCATCGATAGTTCACCTTGAGGGTGTTATAGTTTGACTACACCATTACTCGATCTCCTAGCCATATGGAATCCTGAGGTGTATGTTGGCTATAGCATGTTCATTGTAGGAACTGGATTGCATCAAGATGGAATCTATCTACCTCGGTGGTAGAGGAGCAGCCCTATGATGATCATGAGAATCAAGTCCAGAAGCCCATGGCCATGGTAGAGTGAAATAATAGAAAGAGTTTCTATTTAGCTTTTCACATCGGACTTGAATCGAATGATTACATCATATGATAGAAGACTAGGGTTTGACGAGTTCACCTTAACCCTAATCTGATCGGGGCTCAAGATAGAAGAACTTAATCACACAGGTAGCTGCACCAAGAGGTTCGCATTCAGCTCTGATGGGTTGCCACCATATACTGCTAGGTGTCACTGGTGGATTTTGGGAGCAATTCGAATGATTTAGATGATCGATCATTCTAGCTGTTCGAATCAGAAGGAGTTCTGATCCATCGAAAGGAAGTTTCGATGATGTCGATGATAGAGATCATGACATATCCCATTACCATACAGAACTGAACCTAACTGGGTTCATACAAAACAAGGATTTGAATCTGGTGATCATCAATTGAACTGATCCAGTTCAATTGATCTGAATGAGATTCAATTAGGTTCAAAAAAATCGTGCTAGCACTCGATTGAACCTAACGTTCTTTTTTTACTATCATAAATAAGTTGTCCTGACTGAGCCAAAAAAGTTTGTGCTCGATCAGAGGCCTTCACTTGGTCTGACTGGAGCCTGTTTTGATCAGAAAAGGATTGTCTTATTTTGTAAGACAATACCTACCATTTTTGGTCACCTACCATTTCTCATCCTTTGACTTTGGTCAAAAGTTGACCTTTGACTGGTCAAATATTGACCATTGACACTTTGACTTCTATCCATGTGTCATGCACCTATTGGAGAGCTAGTGAGAGCTTGTCCTCCTACCAGAACCTGGCAAGGAGGAGGGCTCACGCCACCCTTGGCGTGTGCCCAAGCTGGAGGCGCCCAGGAGTCCCTATTGGATAGGGACTCCATCTCCTTTTTGGATTCCAATTAGACTCCTCCTAAGAACCAAGTTTGATTGGTCTTAGGTGTCATCTAAAAAGGAATCCAAGGGACTCTATTCCCACCAATCAGATTTAGATCTGATTTCACAAAGGGTTGTGATTGGTTGGGAAGAAGAGGAGTTGGATCATGCATAGTCTATAAATAAGACCCTACGTCCAACTCAAAAATTATCTGAGAATTTCCCATGCCCCAAGGCTGGTTCTCTCCTCCTCCTCCATGCCAAGCCCATCTTCTCCCTCTCCACTCCACGCCCAAAGTAGTTTGGGATCTTGGTTGGTGCAATCCAGATGAGAGAAAGACGACAGAAAGCTAGAAGGCTACGCTGCTGCAAAGGACAATTGCTGATCTTTGAAAGGTATTTTGAAAATCCTCCAAATCAGATCCAGATTTAATTTTTAGAGATGTGATAGAGAAGAAGAGGATCTTCAGATCCTGCTCGAGTGGATACTAGTTGAGGCCAGGCACTTGCGTGGCTAGATCCAGAACCTTCCACTACTTACAGGATCATCAACGGATAATAGGATTACCCTACATCAAGATAAATTAAATTAAATTTAATTTAACTAAATTTATTTTAATTATTAAAATAATAAAAATTAGATCTAAAATATCTTAGATCTGATCTAGATTAAAGAAAAAGAATTTTAAAATATATCTCTTGATTCGATCAGATTTAAACGAATCTGGTCCGAAAAATCAGGATTTCTCCTTCAATTGGTATCAGAGCCATGATTCTAAAGTATTTAGATCTAATTTTAAATTTATTTTAATTAAAAAATAAGTAATTTTAGATGTCACATAAGATGTGATCAGATCTAAAATTAGAAAAAATTAAAATTAAATGATTTGGATCTAAGATTAGAAAATATGCATTGACTAGTTCTAAAATAGAATAGTTCTATAGAATAGTCTTTGCATGTTTTCAATTTAAATTTGATTAAATCATATTTTAGATCTATTTATTTACTATTTTTTAATATTATAATTATTATAATAATATCTAAAAAAATAGTAAATAAAAAATATTTAATTTTAACATCATATGAGATATGATTGATGCATGTCTAGACTAGTTGTAGAATAGTTCTACATAGTTGTCTAGATTAGGAGATTTATTTGATAAAATTAATTTAAATCTAATTTTTTAGTTATTATAGAGATAATTTTAGATCTGAAAAATTACATGATTCGATACATGAGATGTATTGCAAAATATGCCATTGATTAGATCTAATTTGTATATGATTATATATTTGATATTAGATCTAAAATTATTTTAGTATTAAATGTTCCTGATTAAGGCATTCCTCTTAGCCGTCTGGTCATAAGAATGAAGAAAGAATTTAAAGGCCCTCTCCTTCCATCCGATGGGGTGTTCTTATAACGGTGTAGGGATTCTGCGCGTTCGTCCTTAATCAAAAATCCAAAACTTACTTTCTGTTAAAATCATAGATCCTGAAATCCTATGATTTATTATGCATAATTTTATTTATGAACCCCTACTTAATTAAGAATTAAGATTATGAAATATTAATTAGATCTAAAATTGAGAATTTTAGATCTAAGACATATTCATTAATATTGGTGTTCGAGTTTCTTTGGGTAGCTCAATTAGGTCTAAGCAGTTGATCAAACCGAATTTCAAGAGTTGTTAGATGGGATCAACAATGCTTAAATTGACCAACCTGAATAGGATTATGTCTGGGTCAAGAGTCGAGTCACGATCAAAGCAAGACCTAATAGGCTCAGAGATTAGAGTCTGGATTGTAGGCTAACCCAATTGGTTCTTTGTGCCTCAAATTTGGGTGTCTTAAGATATAGTTTGCGGCATATATGCATCGACTGATTTTTTAATGGAACCTAACTCGACCTAAGATGCATTTTTGTATGAGTTTAATGGCATTACCCTTTCCATCGATCTTTCTTATCTGGCCAATCTGTCGACTCAGTTCTTAATTTGAATGGTGGTCAATAATCTGAGCTAAAAAAAACCAGTGCACTAGGTTAGTTCATTAATTTTTTATGACTATGATAAGGTCTATTTAATGATCCTTCT
>QRFJ01002263.1:115174-158458 GCA_006176705.1 Cocos nucifera | reverse complement strand
CAGCCCATAGCATCCAATGCCTAATAGACATGGTTGCGTCTTCCCGGTGCAACTGAGCCACTGTATCCAGCCGAGAACAATCAACCCCGGGAAGGGCCCGCACATCTACAATGGTGGAAGACCTCAGACTTAATCTTTTCTTAGGGAGAATTGATTCAGGTCTCATTAAACTAGACTTGGCTTAGTCATAACAATTATGACTAACCTAGTGGCATGGGTTCAGCTCGGATTATTGACCACCTCAGATCAGAACTGTGTCAACAGATATGGCCAGGTAAGTGAGACCGGTGGAAGGAATATGCCATTAACTCGTACAAGAACGCATTCAGGTCGAGTAGCTTCCAATTAAAAACCAGTCGGTCGTCTGTGCCAAACTTACCTTAGACACCAAATTGTTGAGTCAGAACCAATTGGGTTAGCCTACAATCCAGACTCTAACCTCTGAGCCTAATTAGGTCTTGCTTGATCGTGACTCGATCTTGACCCAGACTTAATCCTATTAGGCTGGTCAATTTAAGCATTGTTGATCCCATCTAACCAACTCTTGATTCGGTTTGATCAACCGCTTAGACCTAATTGAGCTACCCAAGCCCGAACCCAGTATTATGAATATGTCTTAGATCTGAAATTCTCAATTTTAGACCTAATTAATATTCCATAAACTTAATTCTTAATTAAGTAGGGTTCATAAACAAAATATGCACAATAAATCCTAGGGTTTCAGGATCTAGGGTTTTGCAGAAAGTAAGTTTTTGGGTTTCTGATTAAGGACGAACGCGCAGCACCCCTACACATCATAAGAACACCCCATCGAATGGGAAGAGAGGGCCTTTAAACCCTTCTTCGTTCTTATGACCGGACGGCCAAGGGGAACGCCTTAATCAGGAACATTCAATAAACATTCAATACTACAAAACAGTTATAGATCTATATCATATATCTCATATACAAATTTAGATCTAACCATGGCATATTTTGCATACATCTCATGTATCATAATCATGCATGTTTTCAGATCTAAATTATCACATAATAATCTAAAAAATTAGATTTAAATTGATCTAATCAAAATAAATTCTAATCTAGACAATTATGTAGAACTATTCTACAACTAGTCTAGTCATGCATCTATCATATCTCATATGATATTTAAAATTAAATAATTTTTATTTGCTGTTTATCAGATGTTATTATAACACTTATAATATCAGAAAACAGTAAATAAGAAGATCTAAAATATGATTTAATCATATTAAATCAAAGACATGCAAAACTATTCTATAGAACTATTCTATTCTAGAACTAGTCATGCATATCTTCATGTTCTTAGATCCAAATCATTTAATTTTAATTTTTCTGATTTCAGATCTGATCACATCTCATGTGACATCTGAAATCACTTTATTTTTAATTAAAATAAAATTAAAAATCAGATCTAAACTATTTTTAGAACCATGGCTCTGATACCACTTGAAGGGAAATCCTGATTTCCCTGACCAGGTTCGTTCAGATCTGATCAGATCAAGAGATATATTTCAAAAATTTTTTCTCTTAGATCTGTATCAGATCAGGGATGCTTCAGATCTGATTCTTATTTATTTAATAAAAATTAAATGAAAAGGATAAATTAAATCACATTCAATTTACCTGAATAGGGTAATCCTATTACCCTGTTGATGATCCTGTTTGCAGCGGAAGGTTCTGGATCAAGCCACGCAAGCGCCTGGCCTCTACCGGTATCCACTCGGGCTGGATCTGGAGATCCTCTTCTTCTCTATCACGCCTCCAAAAATCAGATCTGGATCTGATCTGGAGGATCTTCAAAACTCCTTTTGAAGATCTGCAGTCGTTCTTCGCAGCAGCGCAGCCTTCTTGCTTTTGATCTCCTTTTCTTGATCTAAATCGCACCAATCCAAATCCAAAACACTTTTGGACGTGGAGAGCAAGGGGAGAATGAGAGTATGGCGTGGAGAAAGGGGAGAGAGGCAGCCTTGGGGCGTGGGAAGATTGCTTCTTGATTATTTCTTTTTTCACTTGGGCGCTGGGTCTCTTATATAGACTAAGCGTGATCCAAGTCATCTTCCTCCCAACCAATCACAACCCTTTGTGAAATCAGATCTAAATCTGATTGGTGGGATTAGAGTCCCCTGGATTCCTACTTGGAGAGTGCCTTGGACCAGTCAAACTGGATTCTTAGAAGAACTCTCATTGGAATCCTAAAGGGAGATGGAGTCCTTGTCCAACAAGGACTCCTAGGCGCCTCCTACTTGGGCTCACGCCACCCTTGGCGTGCGCCCTTCTCCTTGCCAGGTTCTGGCAGGGGGACAAGCCCCCACCAGCTCTCCAATAGGTGCATGACATGTGGTCAAAAGTCAAAGGGTGAATGGTCAACGTTTGACCAGTCAAAGGTAGACTTTTGACCAAAGTCAAAGAACAAGAAATGGCAGGTGACCAAAAATGGCAGGTAATGTCTTACAAATAAGACAACCTATTCTGACTTGGACAACCTCCAGTCAGACCATATGAAGGCCTCTGATTGAGCACAAACTCCTTTGGCTCAGTCAGGACAACTTATTTATGATAGTAAAAGAAGAACGTTAGGTTCAATCGAGTGCTAGCACGATTTCCTTGAACCTAATTGAATCTCATTCAGATCAATTGAACTAGATCAGTTCAATTGATGATCACCAGATTCAAACCCTTGTTTGTGTGACCCAGTTAGGTTCAGTTCTGTATGGTAATGGGATATGTCATGATCTCTATCATCGACATCATCGAAACTCCTTTCGATGGATCAGAACTCTTCTGATTCGAACAGCTAGAATGATCGATCATCTAAATCATTCTAATTGCTCCCAAAATCCACCAGTGACACCTAGCAGTATATGGTGGCAACCCATCAGAGCTGAATGCGAACCTCTTGGTGCAGCTACCTGTGTGATTAAGTTCTTCTATCTTGAGCCCCGATCAGATTAGGGTTAAGGTGAACTCGTCAAACCCTAGTCTCTGTCATATGATGTAATCATTCGATTCGAGTCCAATGTGAAAATCTAAATAGAAACTCTTTCTATTATTTCACTCTGCCATGGCCATGGGCTTCAGGACTTGATTCTCATGATCATCATAGGGCTGCTCCTCTACCACCGAGGTAGATAGATCCCATCTTGATGCAATCCAGTTCCTACAATGAACATGTCATAGCCAACATACACCTCAGGGTTCCATATGGCTAGGAGACCGAGTAATGGTGTAGTCAAACTATAACACCCTCAAGGTGAACTGCCGATGCATCTCAGGTCAAAGAACCAGACACACTACTGCAGCATCGAGTCAGTCATTGACGAGAAGGTAGACTCCCTAATGACTACTCGAGGTGGTCACGCTCAGTGCCCTCGTTCTCTAACGAGTACCTGTACTCTCGCTCCTGGTGTCTCCACACCATAGACTCAAGACTCATCTACTAAAGAGAAGCGATCGTACACCAACCTTCCGGATCAATCACCATCCTCGTGATGATCCTATGGTCGGGAGCTATTTATGAGTTAATAATGATTATTCATGTCTTAAATTTTCAACTCTTGAAAATATGAATTATCATTACCATTAACTCAAAGGATGTATCACAGACACTAAATACACATGTGTGATAGAAAATAACCCATTTATTAATTATAGTCAAAATTACAATTTTGCTCCTAGAAGTGTATTACAAGTGTCAGCCAATTCTGGCTTCTAGGGCACATATATCTAACATTAACCACTCACTTGATTTCAAAAATTAAATTAGCCTCTTATCCTTATCCAACACCCCCTTCCTTATGTTTAACATATAGAAGGACTCTCCTTCTATGTGCATATTTTTATTTCTCAAAAAATATTTGACAAACAAAAGGAAGGGTGTGGGGAGCAGAGTGGAAAAGTCAAAAATGGTGGGCGCATGAGAGAATTTTAATTCAAACTTCATTTGACTTGGTCCTAATTGATTTCAACCAAACTAATTAATTTAGATCTAATTAAACCAAGTTAAACCTAACCAAATTAGACTTATTCTAATTTAATAAAATTTTAATTAAATTAAAACTTAATTAGATCTACGTCCTGATCAAATCATGGTCAAAATTCCTATAGCGATTAGGTCATCTCATGACCTGATCGGGTCAAATCCAATCAAATCAAATGCAATCAGACTTGATTAAATCCACATCGCTTAATTAAATTAAGCTAATTAGCAATTAAATTACTAATTAATTTTTTAAAAAATATCTAAGTCCAAATCGAATGGGTTACTGAACAATAGAGTCCTATCATCATGAAACTCTTGAAGAGTCCTAAATCAGTGGGACTCTTGAACCCAGTATCCCAAATGAATCAAACTCATGATCATAGAGTCCCAGACTAGTGGAACTCTTGATTAGAGAGTTTTAGATGAGTAGAACTCAGAGTTTTAGTCTAATAGGACTCTTGATCATAGAGTTCCAGTCCAGTGGAACTCTTGATCATAGTGTTCTAGATTATCAGGACTCATGATTAGAGAGTCCCAAATAAGTAGAACTCTTGATCAAAGAGTCCTAGATGAGTAGAACTCAAAGTTTCATTTTAGTAGGACTCTTGATCACAGAGTCTTAGTCCAATGGAACTCTTGACCATAGTGTCCTAGATTATCGGGACTCATGATCAGAGAGTCCCAGATAAGTAGGACTCAGAATCTCAGTTCAGTAGGACTCTTGATCATAGAATCCCAATCCAGTAGAACTCTTGATCAACAGTCCCAGACCAATAGAACTCTTGATCAGAGAGTTCTAGATAAGTAGGACTCAGAGTTTCAGTCCAGTAGGACTCTTGATCATAGAGTCCTAGTCTAGTGGGACTCTTGACCATAGAGTCCCAAACTAATGAGACTCTTCATCAGCCATCAGATCAGGTAGAAAGTTCTAATGTGTATGACCCCACAGGTTTGAACCTAAGCCGATAGCATAGAAATCAATTTTTATACTAATCGAAGTGACCATCTAGCAATGGTACCCAACGTTCGGATAGATCGAATAATCGTAATCGCAACATTCAGAATCTACGTGAATATGGTTATCGTAATTCATCCTTATGACCTCTGTGTAATAGATGACTCAGGATTAGACTATCAACCCTAGAAAATACATCTATGTCATATCTCAAAGCAATTAGTCCCATGACTCCTCACTAAGACTACCCTAGCCAAGGTTTTGCAAAATTGAAACACAATTGAACACAGCTCTTGAAATCAGGAGTGGTCAATCCCATCTTGATACACGCACCGACTCCATAAGTACTTGATTGTGCCCAAAAATCTTCCATCACTGAATTAGAAATTCAAATAGTCTGACACCAAAATAGAGTGAGTTGCTTGAAAGTCACCATGATGATCTCAGGTCGGAGGGACATTTATACCCATATTCCATCGAAGCTAATCTTGATAGGAGAAAAGCCTCCGGAGTTGATCATGTTCAGTGCAGATATACCTATACATCTCACTTGCATGCCATATCAGTATCTCAACACTCCTTGGTTATGACGACAACCAACCTATATGGCACATAACGACCTATACTTGATAAACATTATCATCCTAAGTAATAATGAATCGTTTGGTCGTGAACTATTTAAAGACTAAATGACAAATCCTTCTTTGCCGAATTTAGATAGTCCTAAGAACTTCATCACAACACAGGAGTTCATTAGAAGATAATAGAATTTATGATGAAAATTGCCAAAATAACTTTTATTAATTTATAATTCATATACAATTATAAATATATGTCCCAACCGTTAACAAACTGATGATTGGCTTTGGAACATATTTTCAACAATCTTTCACTTGGACTAAAGTTAATCGGTGCAGTATCTAATACCTATCTTCGACTTAAAGTCATCGAACTCCTTCACCATAATAGCTTTAGTGAATGGATTAGCTAGGTTCTCCTTTTTGTCGATCTTCTGAAGGTCGGCGTCATCTCGATCCACAATCTTATGGACAAGATGATAGCGGTGCAGAATATGCTTCGTCCGTTGGTGTGCCTTTGGTTCTTTTGCCTGAGCAATGGCTCCAGAGCTATCACAATAGAGCAGAACTGGACCATCAAGAAAGGGTGCTACTCCAAGCTCGGTGATGAATTTTCTTAGCCACATAGCTTTTTTAGTAGCATTTAATGCAGCGACATACTCCACCTTACAAACTGAATCGACCATAGTGTGCTACTTGGAACTCTTCCAGCAGATGGCCTCATCATTAAGGATAAATATGTATCCTGACACACTTGCTATCTCATGATCGGACTAGAAACTGGAGTCTGTGAACCCCATAAATTTTAAGTCCGATTCACTATATACAAGCCATTGGTCCTTAGTATTTCTTAAATACTTCAGGATGGTTTTAACAATCTTCCAGTGATTCTCTTCTGGATTAGATTGGTATCTACTTACTATACCTAGTGAGTATGCCATATCTGATCGCGTACATATCATGATGTACATTATAGAACCTACTGCTGAAGCATATGGTATTTTATTCATATGCTCTCTGTCTAGAGGTGTTGTTGGACAATCCCTCCTTGAAAGAAAAATTGCATAGCCTACCGATAGATAGCCTTTCTTGAAATTTTTCATGCTGAATTATTTCAGCATAGTGTCAATGTACGTGGACTGGGACAATCTAAGCAACCTTTTAGATCTATTTCTATAGATCTTCATCCTTAGGATGTAGGAAGCTTCTCCCAGATATTTCATGGAGAACTGTGATGATAGCCAGATCTTTATTCCTTATAATGTAGGGATATCATTTTCGATTAAGAGAATGTCATCCACATACAATACTAGGAATACTATTGATGGACTATTATCCCATTTGTATATGCAGAGCTCTTCTTCATTCTTAATGAAGCCATACGTTTTGATTGTTCTATCAAATCATATGTTCTAGCTCCGAGATGCCTGCTTTAGTCGATAAATGGACCTCTGAAGCTTACACACCTTAGACTCATCTATGAACGTGAAACCTTCAGGTTGTATCATATACACCTCTTCATCCAGCTTTTCATTCAGAAAAGCTATTTTCATATCCATCTGCCAGATTTCATAGTCTAGATGGGCAGCTATGGCAAGCATTATCTGAATGAATTCGAGCATTGCCACAGGAGAGAACGTCTCATCATAGTCAATACCATAATGTTGATGATACCCCTTGGCAACCAGACGAGCTTTATAGGTCTCCACCTTTCCGTCTGCACCTCTTTTTCTTTTGAAGATCCACTTACATCCTATAGGTTTTATCTCTTCGGATGGGTCAACCAATGTCCATACATCATTGATCTTCATGGATTCCATCTCAAATTTTATGGCCTTAAGCCATTTCTCAAAGTTGGATCGCTGTATTGCATCCATATAGGTGATTGGATCCTGATTGTTCTCATCGAGTTCGATAGGATCCCGATTCTGGACCAAAAAACTATAGTATCTATCCGGTTGATGTGGTACTCTACCAAATCTCCTTAAGGATGCTTCTATAATGGGTTCTAGGTTTGATCTAATCAGATCTAGCTCAGGTTCAATAACTTGTGTCCGTTCTTCCACCTGTCATACTTCTACCTATCGTACTTCATCAAGTTCGATCTTGGAGGTATTAGTTACTTCACCAAGGAACTCCTTTTCTAAAATGATTGCCTTAAGGCTGACAAATACTTTTTGCTCATCAGCAAGGTAGAAGTAGTACCCTTTAATTTCTTTTGGGTAACCTATAAAACTACACTTGTCAGACCTAGGTCCAAGCTTATCTGTCATCAAACGTTTGACGTAGGCTGGACACCCCTAAACCCTAAGGTGTGAAAGCATTGGCTTACGCCCTATCCATATTTCATATGGTGTTTTATTTAAAAATTTACTCGAAACCCTATTTAGAATGTAACAAGCTGACTCAAGCGCATATCCCTATAGGAAGATTGGCAAACTAGCAAACTCCATCATGGATCAAACCATGTCCAACAGGATCCGATTTCTTCTTTTAGGCACACCATTATAATTTGGTGTTCCAAGAGGGGTCCATTGGAAGAAAATCTCATTCTCTCTAAGATATGTCAGAAACTCATTGAAAAGGTACTCACCCCCTCGGTCAGATCGAAGAGTTTTAATACTCTTCTCAGTTTGCCTTTCAACCTCATTTCAAAATAGTTTGAACATTTCTAATGATTCTGATTTATGCTTCATTAAATAGACATATCTATACCTCGATAGGTCATCTGTGAAGGTTATGAAGTAGAAATATCCACCTCTGGTACTTAAGCTCATGGATCCACATACATTCGAATGTATTAAACTCAAGAGTTCAATGGCTCGTTCACCTTTTTTAGTAAAAGGTGACTTGGTCATCTTACCAAGAAGACAGGACTCATAGGTCGGAAGTGACTCACAATCACTAACCTCAAAAATTTCTTCTTGAGCTAACCTATTAATTCTATTCTTGTTAATATGACCTAGCCTACAGTGCCAAAGGTAGACATCAGATACATCACTAATTCTAGGATGTTTACTGGAGGATTAAACCACGTTAATAGGCATAGAAAGTAAATAAATTTTGTTATTCAATTGTCCAATCAAAATTATAACATCATTCAAAATGATATTATAAAATTTTTTTTTATTGATATTTCAAAACCATTCATGGCCAAAAGGCCTACAGAAATGACATTCAATAAGAAAGTTGGACAATAATGACATTCATTAAGAATAACTTTATTTGAATTGATTATAAGGTTCATGATTCCTAAAGCTAGAATTGAAACTTGTCTTACATCTCCAACGTTCAGAAATCTCTCGCCTTGATCAAATCTCCTACTGACCTGTAAGCCTTGCATAGAATTACAAATATGATAAGTGCTTTCAGTATCTAATACCCAGGCAGTAGAATCAAATAAAAAGAAATTGCAAGGTGTTATCGTATAATTACCTTGTCCAGCAACCACTTGCTTCTTCCTTGACCTGTTTAGGTCTAGGAAGGTAATGTACAGAGGATAATTTCTTTTCCACTATCCCTACTTCTTATAGAAGAAGAACTCTGCCTGGCTCTAGTCAGGTTTGCACTTCTTGGTCTGACCCTATGCAGTCGTCCCAGCATGTGGCCGCACCTTCTTATTTTTCTTCTCCTTTTTCTTCTTTCCTTTTTTAAAGAATCGACGATCAGAAGAAACCCTCGCACTACATTCACCATCTCCTTGTGGAGTTGGAGATCCTTCTCAAAGTTCTGCAGCAACTCCAACAAGCCATGGTAGTTCACTGCAGGCTTAGTTATTCTAAAATAAGTTAGGAAGGGGAGAAAGGACTTGGGCAAAGAATTAAGGATTGCATCCTTACCAAGCTGTTCGTGCAGGAAAAAGCCCAACTTGCTGAGGTGCTCAATCATCTCGATCATGTACAATATATGATTAGTGACTGAGGCCCCATCCCTCATTCGAGCATTGAAAATGGCACAACTTATTTTGTGCCTTTCAACATTATCTGGTGTGCCAAAAGAGTTGTTCAATATTTAAAGCATCTCCTGTGGCTAGGCATTTTCAATCCTATGGCTGAACTCATCATTCATTGCTACCAGCATTATACATCGAACGGTGGTGTGGTCATTGAGCCACTTCAGATAAGTATCTTGGACAGCTTTCCTAGCATGTGGGGTTGGCTCCTTAGGTGCTCGATCCATTATCACATAAAGGATCTGCTCATGCTCCAGGATGATTTTTAACTTACGATAACAGCTATCGTAGTTGTGTTCCATTAATTTGTCATGGTCTAACAATGATCGGAGCAATAGGTTAGTGGCCATGTCTGCATAAAAAGAAAAACCAAACCTAATTAGTATATGAATTATTAATCTTAAAGACTTGGACTTCAGTCTAAAGGTCCTCCCACTATTTTATACAAATTGATAGCCTCTACCTCTAATTCAAAGAATTACTCTAATTTCTTAGTGGATACTTGAATCCACATAGACTACACATGAGCCCAACATTGGTTGGTCAACCCATGTGCACCTATGGGTAGATTCAAAATCAATTATTTCTCTAAATAACTTCTAGTAACATTGATTTTGCCCCATAGACCTAATTAGTAGGCTTTGGCCTCCACTGAAAAATGTTTGGTTAGGTCCAACCATTAACATGACCATATTTGGTCTTATCTAACCAATAAATGATCAAGCCCGACTTTGGTCAGCCAACCTAACCACCATCAGAAAGACGTAACCAAATTATTATTTTATGAATGATAATTTCATTAGTCAAAAATCACCAGGCTTTTGGGCCTCCAATGATCATTATACTAATAAACCCATTATCACTCAACTTAATGGGAGGCTATGATTTAGTTATCTATATAACTATTTCATTTTTAAGGATCTAATAATTTTAGAGGATTTAGTTAATCAATTTAAGAAAATTCAGCGAGCTAATTTCGATCCTCCCACTGACTTCACCAAGTCAGAAAAGAATCTAATCTAAACTGGCATCAAGAGCACCTAAATCAATCAGACTAATTTACGTAATAGACATGGATGAGCCTGAATTACTAAGTGATCTAATCAAAATCTAACTCACTAGGATGGTCAGGTAAGCGAGATCAGTGGAAGGGATATTCCATTAACTCATCAAAGATCGAATCAGTGCGAGTAGCTCCAAATTAAAAGTCACTGGTCAAACTACCAAACTTATCTTAGACACCATCAGGTTCATTAGTTATAATTTGATCAACCTAATAATTTTGGATTCAATCGCGTAGCCTTGAATCAAGTCCATTTGGTCCATGTTAAAGGCACGGACTTGACCAACTACAACTATTGTAATTGAGTCTATAGAGTCCTTGACCTAATCTCAATTAACATTTAATTAGATTTGATCAATTACTCTAAATTAGTCCATCTTTTAACTAACCTTAGGTCTAACCCAATTTATGGACTTAATTCAGCTAATCCAATAACCCACAAGTTTATTATTAATGACTTAGAGTCTTAATTCATAATTCGAGAAACTAAATCATTACACTTTATTTTTAATTAAGTTTATGGGCTGAGGGTTAGGGTTTGGCATTTTGAAAGTATTTTTAATTTTAAAAGGTTCTTTATAATTTATCACTATTCACCAATTGAGTTGACTCATTTCAAAATTAAATCATCTCAATTCACAAACAATACTAGTTATAGGGTTTAATCTGAAACTATGTACACTACATAATCATAAAATCAAGAATCAAACTTTATCTAATTATGCATTCATGATCATAAATTAGATTAAAGTCTAATATAATTAAATCATAAAAATATTAGATTAAATCTATTAATTTCATGATTAATGATATAGATCAGCAACGTACCAAGACAATCTTTTCACTATAGTGGGTAAACCCTACAGCAGGACAACCTATAGTCCATATGATCTGGATTTTAATTTTTTAGATCTAATTATTCTAATTATTAGATCAATATTTAGATCAAATCTAAATTATTAATCTAAATATGCAAGCATATCATGTTTAAAGAACCTTGCTCTGATACCATTTGAAGAAAAATAGTGTAGGATTTGCCATGCTACTTTTAAAAATATTTCAAAAATAGCAATGATGCAGTGAAAAATAATTTATCTAATTAATTATCTACTAATTATATTAAATTATTTAACTCTACATATTAGGATCTAAACATAATATGTATGTATACATCAATAGATCTAAAAATAAAACTATGTAATAAACTATTTATTACATCTACGTGTTCAAAATACAATACCTTTTCGTTGGTACTCGATCATCATAATCTGAGTTTACTAGATCATGCTCTAGTATTATGTCATAGCTGCACATATGTTCGGCCTCTATGGTTGGTCCACATAGAGCTTCTGATCTCGATGAATTCCACTGGAGTGTTAGCTCCTCGTCGGAGCCTTCGATGGCTGATCATGATTGATCTGGTCAATTATATATTTTTTTTACTTTTAAATATTTTAAAAAATTAGAACATAAATATTGGAGGATGATGAAGATGTGTTTCAAATTTGGTGGTGATCCGATGCTCATAGCACTTGATCTCTCCACCCGAACCCAGATTTCCAAATCTAGGATTTCACTTGGCCCAAAAATCCTGACACACTAAAAATCCTATCACGCCCTCTCTGTGTGGAGTTGTTCTATAAAATAAGTTTTTATGGAAATATAACTTTTATATCTATAATCTCTATGTAGATCATATCTAAAAATAAGATATCCTTAGAGATAAAAATCATAAGAAAAAGGAGGCATAAAGAAAAAAAAAAGTGCTATAGGATCCTATTCACCTTCACTACAAGATTTTTTTTGCCCATAACTAAAGCCCAAACACTCTAAAATTTTTACCACATAATTCCAAACCCATCTCCTACATGCACAAAAATTTTCATAATTTATTAACATGAATACCATGAAAAAACTGCATTAAAAATGATAAGGGTCGAGTGGTTGAGAGGTTTTGACCACTCACTTGATTTCAAAAATCAAATGAGCTTATTATCCTTATCCAATGCCCCCTCCCTTTTGTTTAACATGCAGAAGGACTCTCCTTCTATGTGCATATTTTATTTCTTAAAAAATATTCAACAAACAAAATGGAGGGCGTGGGGAGCAGAGTGGAAAAGTCAAAAATGGTGGGTGCATGGGAGAATTTGAATTCAAACTTCATTTGACTTGGTCCTAATTGGTTTCAACCAAACCAATTAATTTAGATCCAATTAAACTAGATTAAATCTAATCAAATTAGGTTTAGTCTAATCTAATAAAATTTTAATTAAATTAAAAATTAATTAGATCTACGTCTTGATCAAGTCATGGTCAAAACTCCTATAGTGATTAGGTCATCTCATGACCTGATCGAGTCAAATCCAATCGAATTAAATTTAATCAAACTTGATCAAATTCTTATCACTTAATCAAATTGGGCTAATCAATAATCAAATTATTAATTAATTCTCTAAAAAATATCTGAGTCCAAATCGAATGAATTATTGGGCAACAGAGTCCTATCAACATGAAACTCTTAAAGAGTCCTAAATCAGTAGGACTCTTGAACTCAGTATCCTAAACGAATCGAACATGCAATCATAGAGTCCTAGATTAGTAGAACTCTTGATCAGAGAGTCCCAGATGAGTAGAACTTAGAGTCCCAGTCCAGTAGGACTCTTGGTCATAGAGTCCCAGTCTAGTGGGACTCTTGACCATAGTGTCCTAGATTATCAAGACTCATCATCAGAGAGTCTCGAACAAGTAGGACTCAGAATCCCAATCCAGTAGGACTCTTGGTCATAGAGTTCCAGTTTAGTGGGACTCTTGATCATAGAGTCTCAGACCAATGGGACTCTTGATCAAAGAGACCTAGACAAATAAGACTCAGAGTCCCAGTCCAGTAGGACTCTTGGTCATAGAGTCCTAGTCCTAGTCCCAGTCCAGTAGAACATTCAGAACCTATGCGAATATGGTTACCGTATAATTCATCCCTATGACCTCTGTGTAATAGATGACTCATAGTTAGATTGTCAATCCTAGAAAATACATTAATGTCATGTCTCAAAGCAATTAGTCTTGTGACTCCTCACTAAGACTATCCTAGCCAAGGTTTTGCTAAATTAAAATACAATTGAACACAACTTCTGAAATCAAGAGTAGTCAATCCCATCTTGATACACACACTGACTCCACAAGTACTTGATTGTGCCCAAAAATCTTTCATCACTGAATTAGAAATTCAGATAGTTTGGCCCCAAAATATAGTGAGTTGCTTGAAAGTCACCATGGTGATCTTAGGTCGGAGGAACATTTATATCCATATTCCATCGAAGCTAATCTTGATAGGAGAAAAGCCCTGGAGTTGGTCATGTTCAGTGCAGATGTAGCTATACATCTCACTTGCATGCTATATCAGTTTCTCAACACTCCTTGATTATGAGGATAACAAACCTATATGGCACACAACGATCTATACTTGATAAACATTGTCATCCAAAGTAACAACATACCATTTGGTCGTGAACTATTTAAGGACTAAATGACAAAATCTTCTTTGTTGAACCTGGATAGTCCTAAGGACTTCATCACAACATAGGAGTTCATTAGAAGATAATAGAATTTATGATGAAAATTATCAAAATAACTTTTATTAATTTATAATTTATATAAAATTATAAATATGTGGTCTAACTGTCAACAAACTAACGATTGACTTTGGGACACATTCCCAACACTTCCTGGATGACTATGAAAAGTTTGACCGTTGGAAGAGTCCGGAAGGAGTTCGACTGCTGGACGAGTCCGAAAGAAGTTCGACTGCAGGAGGAGTCTGGGTGGAGTTCGACCGCTGGAGGAAGAATTTTCGATCGAAGCTCTTCCGTGATTATCAGTTACATTAGACTAAACATTAGACTAGACTTCAGTGAGAGTGGGGTTTATCCCCAACAATAGTTCCCACACTTTTGAGTTTAAAATTTGAAAGAAGGAAGGAAAAAAGGCGATGGTCGAAGTCCGATCCCGGGTTCCCGTGCTTGTCAGGATGAGACGTTTTGATGTTTACCATGCTGGCACCAAAACATTCTAAGTCTGAAATGAGTCTAAAAAGATGGCGCTTCAAATCTCCCACCAAAACTCTGCCACAGGCACGGCAGCATAAAGACTCCGCCCGTCACCACTTTTCTATCATGATGAGTGGGACATGCGGCGCATGCAGATCGACCGAAGTCGATTTGCAATCATAACTACTTCGAATTATCTCTGACTATTTAAGGCCTTCTCCTATTGCTCGGAAGTCATCCCTACCCGAGTCTTCTTCTTCTTTCAACCCTTGTTCATCTTCTTCCCGTGGGTCTCATTCTTCTCTCACTTTCTTGAGCTCCAGACATCCTTTCAATTGATCCTCATCGTGTCCATCGTCTTTTCATCCTCCTCAGATAGTTTAGGTCAATTTTCTAACCCTTCTCTTAGGTTATTCGTGCTTATCATTTTTGGCTCCTTATCTTCCTGATTTTTTTTTTTAGGGGGGGTTTCTTCGGGTTCATCTCGATCTGAATGTCTTCTAAAACCTCCCACTCCATTGATTCGTGGGGCTCGTTCAGACCAACCTTCTTTGTTTCTACACCCCTGACTGTGGTAGAACCTAGAAACATGTCCCGCTTGTCTTTTGCTCCAGACACCATCCCATCCATCCTTACCCTGGATGATCTTTCTCTGATCCGAATCTAATATGGAATCCCTTCAAAATATGACCTTGAACTCCCCAGCTCCGATGGTCGAGTCAGTTCTCCTTCGACCGACTGGTTTTATTTGTACTTAGAAGCTTTGCATACCGCTTTTAGACTCCCACTTCCCCCATTCATAGTGGTCCTCTTTCGATTTTTAAACATCTTCTTCGCATCTATCATACCGAACTCCTTTTCATTCATCATAGATTTTCTCTCCCTCTGTTGATTGACCGAAGCCCAGCCGAGCATTTTACTTTTTAAGAATTTCTTTACCTTCAAGCACCATCCTTTCACGAAGGATTGGTGGTACCTTCCCCCCAGGTCGGCAAGAAGGGGTAATTGAAAGGTGCCCCTTTTCTCGTTCACAACTAGAAGAAAAAGTACTTTTTTGTACATCCTCCGATAAACTCAAGGTGTACCAAGCTCCTCTTTCCGACCTTCTAAAGGAACAAATCTTGTTCAACCTGGGTCTGAGTCCCCACGATCCTACTGGTACATCTTTTGACTTTTGAATCCATAGAATTTTGCACATGTGTATTGCTACCGACCGCTCTTCTTTTTCTATTATAGAAATGGAGGCACAAGCTGCCAAGATGCTTACCAAAAGACTCTTCATCAGGAAGAGGAAGGGAAAGGTGCAAGAAGATGGCTCAAAGAGGGCGAAGGTTGGTGTTTCCAGCTCTGGAGTCTCTGCCCTCACTATCGCTGCATCCGAGGTCATCATCGGTGCCAAGATTGCTCCAACTATCAAGGTTCACACCGTTAGCATGACTTGGTGCCTTCCATACCCTCAGGTCCCTCCAGTAGGGATCGAGTTTTGGAGCTCCCTATCAGAAAAGGGATAGGAGAGGGAAGGAAAAAGAAAGCCATTGCGAAGATATCCTGCAAGGCTCACTTAGGCGGACTGGATGGCAATGATAATGAACAAGGTAAGATCCCTTCGACAACCTGGAGATTGTTTGAGAGCTTGCCGATAGGTTTGCCATGCCCGAGGTGGTGGACTAGATGGCCAACCTGGACCTACGGTAGCTCATCTGGAGTTCTCTTAGAACCATCCTCAAGGTAATTGCTCTGTTGCTCGACTCTTTTATTTCTCTCCTTCTTTTCTTTCTTTCTTTATTTTTTTTTAACATCAATCATTTATTGTAGTCAGGTCATCAGATGCTCACTCACATTAAGAGGGCGTGTCATCAGGAGGCAGAGGCATAGAAGGCCTAGGAGGACCTTTGAGCTAAGGTCCACTATCTTCAAGAGAGGGTCGACGAGGTCGAGCATCTTACCGAGGAGAAGGCGGCAGACATTGGAAGTCTTTAGGATGCACTCTACGAGGAGGAGTTCACCTCAGTTAGATTGAAGGCCGCACTGGCCCTGAAGGAGGAGAGGAGGAAGGAAGCCAAAAATAGCATCTCCAAACTAGAGACCCAAATGGCGAAGTCAATCTCAGAGGTAATGACCCAGGTCATGGAAGAGTTTAAGACCTCTCTCGAGATGCAAAACCTGAACGTCGAGTTTGACCAAGAAGAATTTATCAAGGATTTCGAGCTCTACGAAGGCAGGGTAGCTCGAAGGTTCCCCGAGCTCGACCTCCACTTTCTGGAGGAGGAGGAAGACAACATGGAGGCGGGATCGTCTAATGCTATAGTCGACCTTTCCTTCGATGAGCTCACTTCTAGCCTGTTTGAACCTACCGCAGAGGCATCCAAGCTAGTTCGAAAACCTGAGATGGTCGAGAGCGATCTAGCTCCACCCTTCGAGGTTAAGATTCTCAAGTAGTTATACTTTTTATTATGTGTCTTATACTCAAAAGTTTTGATTAAATGAAGTGAAATTTTTTTTTCATACGCTTGAGTACTTTTCATATCTTGAATGCAGTCTCCCACCATTGCTGATCCACTACCTCAGGGGGTTCTCATAAAGCCCTTGATAAAGAACCTGAGGAAGGAAGTTCATCTTCTGAGAAAAAAGTTGAAGAAGATGGATGATGACCTTCGAGTCTCACGAAAGAATGCTTCTAAGACAACCAAAGAGGTCACTCACCTCAGAGGCTTGCATATAAAGGAAGCGGTGAGCTTCAGTATTCGAAAGGATAGCTTCGAGAAGGAGGTCACCGAACTCAAAAGAAATGCCAGCCACAAGTCCTAGGCACTGATAGTGAAGATCAGCTCTCTTGAAGCCGACCTGAAGGATGCCGGAGAAAAGATCCATCTTCTAGAAGGGAGCTCATCGTGGTCTACAGACAAGGCCTGGTACAACTCGGACTGGTCAATAAAATTTTTTTAGCTTCAAAAGTAGCTGCAAGATACTGAGGACTGGCATAATAGCTTTCGAGTGATCTGGGTGAAGAAGATGTCCTAACTTAAAGGTGAGCTCAAGGTTGTCAGAGATGAGGTAGCTCATCTTCTGAAGCGACTGCACAATAATCAAGGAGCTAGTGCGAGTGGTGAGTCAGAGGAGATGGCCTTCTTGAAGAGGACCGTTGGCGAGCTTTCAAAGGTGGTTGGGGTGGAGTAGGCCGAGGTTCAACGACTGAAGCTTCAGCTCACCTGTTAACATCGTGCTATCGAGGATGCGAAGGCCAAGTCTGAAGTTTTAAGGAGATAGTGGCGAGAGTTCAAGGGTAAGTTTCAGCTTGCCAACAGAACGTATGTAGATGGTCTCTTCCAGAAGAAGGAACTTAAGGAGGAGATCCTTAGGCTAAAGCAGGCCTTGGTGATGGTCGGAGTCGGCAGTCTGAAGTTCGAAGAATCTGATTCGCCTTAAAGCTTTGGCCTCTTCTCCCTCTTTTTTCTTTCTTTCAGTGTAATCGACCTTGTTGGCCTATGCTTTGCTTGTAATGAACTCATTTTTGTAATGAAATAATATATTTTTTGCTATTTTCATTTCATATGAATCTGAGGCCAATTTATGGCCTTACCTTATTTACCTCACTTTTTTTTTCCTATCATTTTCTTATAAAATGCTTGCTGCGGACATCAAGCTCATTGTGGATGCCAAGCTTGTTGTGGACGTCGAATTAGGATCTCTCTTGCAAATCAAGATAAGATTCTGTCTTTCGCATTTGACATAGTCAGATCATCGTGAAAAAATACGTGTAAGAATTCTCCACCAAGCTTCTTTCTTCTCCACATCTTCAGTCTACGAGGTTCCGACTTTTGCTTATGTTAGGATGAGGCTTTTCTTCTATTCTTAACATAGCTTACGGGGCTGTGTTAGTGTCATCGACAGGGTCTCTCCCTCTATCCTATCTTATATCGATGAGATCATCGACTTTGCTCACATTAGCATCCTCCTGTTCCTAATGTGGCTCGTGGGGGTGCATTTTGGGTCTTTAACAAGGCCTCTCTCCTCATCCCATCTTAAGTGGATGAGATCTTCGACTTTGCTCACATTAGGATGAGGTTTTCCTCCTATTCCTAATGGGCTGTAGGGGCATATTAGGACCATTGTCGAGGCCTCTCCCCTCATCTCATCTAAAATGAATGAGGCCTTCGACTTTGCTCATATTAGGATGAGGTTCTTCTTCTATTCCTAACATGTTGTAGGTGCACATTAGGATTGTCGTCAGGGCCTCTCCCCTCATCTCATCTAACATGAGTGAGGTCTTCGACTTTGCTTATGTTAGGATGAGGTTCTCCTCCTATTCCTAATGGACTGTAGGGGCACATTAGGAATGTTGTCAGGGCCTCTTCCTTCATCTCATCTAAAATAAATGAAGCCTTCGATTTTGCTCACATTAGCATGAGGTACTCCTCCTGTTCCTAATGGGCTGTATTTATTGTGAGATCAAGTTTGGAAGGTAGTCCTCCTTTGTCATCGGTATACAAAAAAGATTAGGATATTGAAGTAGGGGGATTTCATTATAATCAAATCATCGATAATACATTCATAGATTTTTTGAATTCTATGGTCGGGGTAGATCTTCCTCCCAAAATTCATTCAAGTAGTACGTCCCGATCGAATGACCTTCATGACCTCATAGGGTCCTTCCCAATTTGGGGCAAGCTTCCCCTGGCTCTGAGGCTGAGAGATGGCGGCTCGTCGAAGCACTAAGCCCCCCACTTTGAATATTTTACCTCTGACTCTGGAGTTATAATATCAGGCCACCCTTTGCCTGTAAGTTGCCATCCAAACTTGGGCTTCCACTCTTTTTTCTTCTAGTAGGTCAAGGTTGGCTCTGAGGTCCTGCGGATTATGCTATTCATTGAAAGCCACTACCTACGCTGATGGAAGTTTAAGTTCGATCGGGATGGCTGCCTCTATTCCAAAAGCTAAGGTGAATGCTGTTTCTCCAGTTGGCAGCCTTTGGATAGTGCGGCATGCCCACAGAACATGATAGAGTTTGTTCGCCTAGGCCTCTCTTGCTCTTTCGAGTCTTGTCTTGATGCCTTTCAATAGGATCCGATTGGTCACTTTAGCTTTCCCATTTGCCTGTGGGTGAGCTACCAACGTGAAGCGATGGAAGATGTTTAGATCTTCATAGAACTCAGCAAATCTCATCCTAGCAAACTATCGCTCGTTATCCATTATGAGAGTTTGGGACAGACCAAACCGATAGATGATTGATTTTCAGACGAAGTTCCATACCTTAGTCTCAGTAATTTTTGCTAGTGGTTTGGCTTCGACCCATTTGGTGAAGTAGTCGATCGCAACGTCCGGATGCCATTGGAAAAGGGCAAGTATATCCATTCTCCACTACACAAATGGCCAAGGTGTGCTTAGTAGAGTAAGCTTGGAGGTTGGCTATCTTTGTATATTTGCATTTCTCTGATAGCGATCATATTTCTTGACATACTCTATAGAATCGTGGTATAAGGTTGGCATATTTTCTGACATACTCTAATAGTATCCTTATCAAAGTAGTCTTTATGATAGAGATTTGCCTCCTACATGACTTTCATAAATTTTTTCGTGCACTTTCTATAATGCGAAGTCGGCTTTTGAAGGTCGAAGACATCTCAACAGTGGCAGCGAATACAACCTTTTATATAACTTGCCCTCATACAAAACATACTGAGAGGCTTGATTTCTGAGTTTTTGACCTTCTTTCGGATCATGAAGAAGAACTTCCTCTTTGAGATAGGCAACTAACGGATCAATCCAGCTCAGCTCAAGCTCCGTCTGCATAACAAGCTATGATTCCTTTGAGCTTGAGCATTTTAGAGTTTCAAAAAATACTTCTTTGGATAGTTCAGCTGGGGCTAAAGTGGCCAATTTAGAGAGGAGGTCGACTCTTATATTTTCTGCCCTCGAAATCTGTTGAATGCCAAAACTGCCGAAGGCCAGAGTCAAATCTTTTACCTTCTTAAGGTATTTCATCATACTTTCCTCGCATGCTTCATAGTTGCCACTGACTTGGCTGACCACTAATTAAAAATCATTGTAGACTTGAAGCTGATCTACTTTTAACTCTCTTGCTACTTTTAACCCGATGATCAGTGCTTCATATTTGGTCCCATTATTTATTATAGAAAATTTGAAGCGTAGCGCATATTCGACGATGACTCCCTTGGGGTTGACTAAGATCAATCCCATGTCTGCTCCAGTGGAGTTGGACGAACCATCCATATACAGGATCCAAAAACCTTTGAAAAGATCAGCACTCTCTTCAGAGAGGCTCGATTGCAACCATGGGATGCCGGTCTCATCCTATTCAAGCTCAGCTTCATCTGAAATGGTACATTCTACTATAAAATTTATCAATATCTGAGCTTTGATCGATGGCTAGGGTTGATAATTAATGTCAAACTTTGTGAGTTTGATTGCTCATTTAGCGATTCTTCCGAAAGCATCCATTCGATGAAGGATTGTTTTTATTGATTGATCCATGAGGACTGTTATGGTGTGTCACTAAAAGTAAGGTCAGAGTATCCTGGCAGCAATTAGAAGAGAGTAAGTCAACTTTTCTAACTTAGAGTACCTTGACTCTGCATCCCTCAGGACTCGACTTACGTAGTAGACTGGTCGCTGCATCTTCACTTCCTCCTTGACTAGAACTACTGCCAAGGCTGCCAAGGAGGCTGTTAGGTACAAGAATAATTCTTCTTTGAATTTAAGCTTAGCTAGCAGTGGGGATGAGCCGAGGTAATTTTTGAGCTCCTTAAATGCCCGTCGGCACTCCGTCATCCAGTGGAAGCTCTTTGGTTGCTTGAGAACTTTGAAGAAGGGCATGCATCACTCGGTCGACCTCGAGATAAAGCAATTTAGGAATGTCATTTTTTCAGTCAGGTGCTGAACTTTTTTGATCATTTTTGGAGCAGTCATCTCCTGAATAGCTTAGATTTTTTCTAAATTTATTTCGATCCTATGCCTCGACACCATAAATCCCAAAAACTTTCTCGAGGTCACACCAAAGGCACACTTGGTTAGGTTCAGTTTCATTTTATACTTTTTGAGCACACTGAAGGTCTCTTTGAGGTCGGTGATGTGGTTTATTGAAGCTTAACTTTTGACGAGCATATCATCCACATACACCTCCATGTTGTGGTCGATCTGCTTCTTGAAGATCTTATTGACCAAGCATTGGTACGTTGCCCCTGCATTCTTGAGTCCAAATGGCATAACCCTGTAATAGTAAAGATCACGGTCAATAATAAAAGTAGTTTTCTCCTCATCCTTCGATGCTATCTGTATTTGGTTATAGCAAAAAAAAAGCATCCATGAAGGTGAGGAGCTCGTGGCCCGAGGTTGCATCTATCAGTTGGTCAATCCTGGATAGAGGATAGCTATTTTTTGGAGAGACTTTGTTCAGCTTTTTGAAGTCTATACACATCCTCCACTTACCATTGGCCTTCTTGACCAGGATCATGTTAGAGATCCAAGTCAGATAGCTGATTTCTCGAATAAATCCAGCATTGAGAAGCTTGTTGACTTCTTTTGATATTGCTTTTTGCCTTTCTGGTGCATGGCCCCAAACTCTTCCTTTTACTGATCGATACTTAGGATCAACAGCCAGTCGATGTTCCATAACCTCAACATCAATCCCAAGCATATCTGCTGGAACCCAGGTGAAGATGTCGACATTCCTCCGTAAAAAGATGATGAGCTGCTCCCGAACTTCATCCTCCAGATTGGAACCAATCTGCACCGTATGCTCCGCATTTCTGTCATTCAGGGGGACGATCATAAGATCTTCTATGGGCTTACCTCATTCTTCGGCAAGGTCATCACGAACATCAAGCCCGTCAACTGGGTAGGGGTCAAGTTGAGTGCCATATTATAAGGCGATGGAGTAGCAGTGCCGGGCTAATGCTTGATCGCCTTTGATTTCACCTATTTCATTGCTTGTTGGGAATTTTATTTTTAGATAATAGGTCGACACTATGGCTCGTAGTGCATTTAGACCAAGTCGATCGAGGATTGCATTGTAAGCGGAGGGGGCTTTTACCACCAAAAAGTCGATCCACACCTTGGCTTGCTTTGGATACTATCCTACAGTCATGGCTAGAGTTATGATTCCCTCTACTGGTACAGCATTGCTAGTGAAGCCGACCAATGGGAAGCTCATGGGTCCCAGACAATTATCGGGTATGGACATTTTAAAGAAAGCAACATAGTATGGAACATCAATGAAACTTTTATTATCTATCAAAACACGACATACATCATAATCAGCAACGTTCAAAGAGATTACAACTACGTCGTTGTACGAAAATTGGACTCCTTGAGCATCCTCGTCGGTGAAAGCAATGGGCTCTTCAATTCTTCACCTCTTCCCAGGCTCAGCCGGCCTGTTAGCCTCTCCTCATTGAAGTCCCCCAGAGATGATGTTAATGATGCCGATCGGAGGTCAATCTTCTCGCTGCTCCCCACCCCTCGATGGTTCTAATGGTGGAGGTGCTCTCGACTGATCCTCTCATCCTTCCAACCAATGTCGTAGGAACCGACCCAGCCTACCATGCTTGATGAGCTCCTCGATCTCATCCTGGAGCTAGATGCACTCTTCCGTATCGTGATCATGATCGTGATGGTAGAGGTAGAACTTGCTAGGATTGCATTTGCCGGGGTGAGTGCGCATTCTTTTCGGTCTCGATAGTTGATTCCTGATCTCCATCAGTAATTGGATTTTTGGAGCATTGAGAAGGACATAGTTATGGAATTTTCTGAAGGGAGAGCTCCATCATGCCCTTCTATCCGAGCTTTTTTGTCTTTATGTCTAGGTAGGAGTTCGGGCCCGCTTACGCTCCAGAGGAGTTCGGGAGCATGGCTGAGCTCCGCTCGATTTCTCTCCAATTATGGGCACATTGGCTTCACCCGCCTGCCATTCCTGGGTGGCTTCATTGTCCATGGCCTTAAAGGCCTCTTCAGCTCGGGCATAACCTTCATCCTGGGCCAGCATATCGGCAAAGTCTCTGAGGTACTTCTTCTTTAGGAAGAACATCAAATCATTTTTTTGAAGGCCACCCTTAAGTGCGGCCATTGCAACAGTCTGGTCTAGGTTCTGGACCTCCAATGCAGCAGCATTAAATTAGGTGACATATGCCAGGATAGATTCTTTCTCTTTTTGCTTGATATTCATCAAAAAATTTGAACCTCAGTCGAGATGTTGGCTGCTAACAAAGTAAGCCACAAACTGATGGCTCATTTGATCGAAGAAAAAGATGGTACCAGACTTAAGTGCCGAGTACCAATCCCTAATGTCTCCCTTGAGGGTGGATGGGAAAGCTTGGCATAGAATGGCATTTGGCACATCGTGGAGCAGCATCATTATCTAAAAGGCCTCCAGATGATCGATCGGATCGATGGTCCTGCCGTAACTCTCAAATTATGAGAGTTTGAAGTTCGGTGGGATTAGTTCCTGCATAATCTTCTAAGAAAAAGAAGGGTTAGTGCAAATATCATTATCGTGGAAGGAGAGAGCATGACGGAGTTCTTTGATTTATCGACTCATTTTTTAGAGTCTTTGATCTAGGAGATCTTCACGATCGTTGATCTCTAAGGTTTTTTAGTGGAATGGGGCCAAAACTCTCCCCGAGGTTGAGTCATGGTCAGACCAATGGCTCTCCACCCTCTGCTTCCCCTTTTCGGAGGTGACCAACCAACTAGCCCAAGTCGGCTATCCCTAGATCAAATCATGTGGGTCAAGAGAAGCCTGCTCTGATCGAATTGGCATCGGAGCCTGTCGATGTATGGCCTGCACTGCTTCCATGAGTCTGCAAACCTGCTGGACCAGTAGGTTGAACTGCTCCACATCCACCATGCCTACAGGTGGAGCTTAAGTTGCTGGAACCAAAGTGGAAGTGGATAGATCTGGACGGGATCTGACTGCAGAGGTCATTAACCATCGGGTCGAAGCTTTCCTAGGAGGTATTTTTTTCGAAAAGAACTCTAGAGAGGAAGAAGAGAGATCACTGCTGAGCACTCTTTTAAGAATAAGGGATCCTCAAGAATAGAGTACCCTTCCTCTAGCGCTAATCCTACTGGTGCAAAATTTGGTTGCTATCGGAGAAGTGTTGGAGTTGGAGAAGACGAGGTCGTTGTCGATGACCTATAAAATAAGTCTCATCCAGAGCCCTGGGTGGCAGCTCCGGCAAGACCCTCCAATGGTCAAGTTAGCTTTTTCGGTCAACAGAAATGGAGTGCTCGGTCAAGAAAGTTGCAGAGTTTTTGGGAGGAAGAAGAGAGCCTAAAGAAAATGTATCTAGAGGGTTCCTTTTATAGATGGAGCCTGTAACAAACTGATAGTGATAGCCATAACTGTCAGATAGTGGACCACTCGGGATCACGTGGAGTTTATTATGGAAGATAGTGTTTGTTGTCATAAGATGCCAGTGCATTTGAGATTTGATAGTCAATGTTTGGAGGAATGGGCATCGATTGGAGATGACCTTTGAGCTGTATCAATTGTAGAGGAGTTCAAACTCCTCTAAGATAGTCTGAGTGTGGGTCAGTTCATACCGTGTACGAGATCGAACTTGTGCGGAGACCTTCCTAGATGACTGTGGGGAGTTTGGCCACTCGAGGAGTTCGAAAGGAGTTCAGTTGCTGGAGAAGTCCGGGAGGAGTTTGACCACTGGAGGAGTCCAAAAGGAGTTTAGCTGTAGGAGGAGTCTGGGAGGAGTTTGGCCACTAGAGGGAGAATTCTCGATCGAAGCTCTTCCGTGATTACTAGTTACATTAGGCTAAGCATCAGACTGGACTTCGATGAAAGCGAGGTTTATCCCCAACATAATCCAATTAGAGATGATCTAACTCCAACTAAGAGCCTAATTAAATTAAATTAAATTAAATTTAAATTTAATTTAATTTTTAGTTAAATTAGAAATTGGGTGCATACAAGTTCTAATTGAATAGGAACTTGTTCTCCCTTGCAATTGGCTCGTCCAATAAATCAATTGAACTTGATTCAATCAAGTCTAAATCAAATCTAATTAAATCATATTTAATTATACTTAACTTTAATCCTTTGGTTTAATCAAATTAAGTTAATTAAAAATTTAATTAAAAATTAATCCTCCTGCAATACTTGCATTAGATCAAACATTAATCGTATTGATTGTTTGACCTTAGAACAATTCTAAATCATTGATCAAGCATCTGATCAGTTCAAGATCTCTTATATATTTAACCCCATGGGTTCGAACCTAAGCCAGTAGCATAGGAATAAGTTATTATACCAATCGAACAGACCATTTAGCAATGATATCCGATGGTCAAATAGGTCAAATGTGTAAAGCAACACTCTTAGAACCTATGTGGATATAGTTTTCGTATAATTCATCCTCTTGATCAAAATGCTCATAGGACAACTCAACATTTAATTGTCAACCCTGATTGGGTCATCCACATTGTATTTTAAAATACCAAATTCATTTCATGGATTATCCAGACCAAGGTTTTTTTAAATTGAAATATAGTGATGCATTTTCTCCAATCTCTTGGAGTGGTCAATCCCATTTTGATCACTCACCAACTTCATAAGTACTTGACTATACTAAAAAATCTTCCATCACTGAATTAAAAATTTAGATAGTCTGGCAACAAAGCATAGGTCAAAGGGACACATATACCCATATCCCATCAGAATAATTTTGGATAGTAGAATGCTCTAGAATTGATCATGTTCAGTGATGATGTACCCTTACATCTCATCTGTATGTTAGATGTGTGTCCTAGAAGCCAAATTGACTAACACTTATAATACACTTCTAAGGGCAATTTTATAATTTTAACTATAAATTAATAAAAAGATTACTTTCTATCATAGTGTATATTTAAAATGTATGTGATACATCCTTTGAGTTAATGGTAATGACAATTCACATTTTCAAAGAGTTAAAAATTTAAGACATGAATTTTCATAATTAACTCATAATCTACTTCTGATCATAGGATCATCACGAGGATGGTGATTGATCTGGAAGGTTGGTGTACGATCGCTTTCTTTGAGTAGATGAGTCTTAAGTCTATGGTATGGAGACATCGAAGTGAGAGTACAGATACTAATTAGAGTATGAGGGCACTGAGCATGACCACCTCGAGCATTCATAAAAAAGTCTAACTTTTCGTCGATGACTAGCTTGATGTTGTGGAAGTGTGTTTGGTTCTTTGAGCTAAGGTACATCGACAATTCACCTTGAAGGTGTTGTAGTTTGACTACATCATAATTCGATCTCCTAGCCATTCAAAATTCTGAAGTGTATGTTGGCTATAGTACGTTCATTGTAGGAATTGGATTACACTAATAAGGGATCTATCTACCTTGGTAGATGAGGAGTAGCCCTATGATAATCATGAGAATTGAGTCTATAAGTCCATGGCCATGGCAGAGTGAAGATGATAGAAAGAGTTTCTATAAGGGTTTTAAATGGGACTCGAATCGAATGATTAATTCATATAATGGATATTGGGTTTGACGACTTCACCTTAACCCTAATCCTATCGGGGCTCAAGATAGAAGAACCCAATCACACAGGTAGATGCATCGAGAGGTCCACTTTCAATTTTGATGAGTTGCCACCATATACTACTAGGTGTCACTGGTGAATTTTGGAAGCAATAAGAATGATTTTGATGATCGATCATTCTAATTGTATGAATCAAAAAAATTTTGGTCCATTGAAAGGTGTTTCGATGATATCGATGATGGAGATTATGACATGTCTCATTACCATATGAAATTGAACCTAACTAGCTCACACAAATAAGGGTTTGGGTTTGGATGTCATCAATTGAGATAACCTAGTTTGATTGATTTGGATTAGATCCAATTAGGTTCAAGATAATCGTGGTAGCACACGATTGAGCCTAACTTTCTCCTTCTGTAATCTTTATGATTCATCACAACTGAGTTAAATTTGATTTGACTCATTTCTATATCTTGAATGAGTTTATTTTTATCTAACTAGAATAAGTCTAGGTTAGATTAATTATGAAAATTAAATTCATTCTTAGTGCAATTGGACTAGAGTCAATAGTCGACCCAATTAAGAGAATTGTGGGTCACATGATTAGAGAATTTTAGAAATTTTTATAGAAATTATTTTGCTCTAATTTTTGGATATGTAATAAGCCATGAGTTTTTCTTTTGATATACAAAATTTTATGATTTTTGGAGGTGCCTAGTCTTGGTTTTGATAGAGTTTGATTTGGATCAAACTCTTAAGGGAAGAGTCCTAGACACACATGGACTCTTCCTTATCCTTTCATGCTGCCACCTTCTAGATGGATTTTTGGCTTTAAAACTAGATGGGATCTGTGGTTTCTCATGGAGATCAGGTCCAAAAGTCTCAATGGTTGAATTAATAAGGTTTTTGATCAAAAAGGGAATTTTTATGGTGCTATGTCTAGTATAAGAACTCTTCTCATGAAATTGCCTCAATGTAATTTATTTTTTCTACACCCAAAGGAGCCTTTCCTCTGATATCCATACCCCCACTATCCTCTCTCTCTTTCTCTTCTACATGCCTAAAAAGTTGGGCATAAATCTGAGTTCAAGGTCTTAGATTTTTGGCACAAGATTCAGCATCTACGCGATAGTGTTCGTGAGACGAATAGGCTGCCCTCAGAAGTCATTTTGAAGGTTTTTCAAATCAGATCTAGATCTAATTTTTATAGAAGAGATTTATGAGAAGAAGAAATTTAGATCCTATATGAGTGAATACTGGTAGAGACCAAGCACGTGCATGGCTCCTTCCCGAATCTCAAGAATCAACAAGATCATCGCAGGATAATTAGATTACCAAATTAGGTACTTAAAATTAAATTTGATTTGATTTAATTTTTATCTTTTAATATTAGATCTCTATGATTAGATACAAGAAGTCTCAGATCTAAATAGAATTTTAAAAAAAAAATTTAAAATATTTCTTCAGATCCAATCAAATCTGAATGATCCTGTGCCGTAAAAATAGGTTTTTTCTTCAACTGGTATTAGAGCCAGGTTGCAGTTCTTTAGATCTATTTTTGATCTTATTTTATTTTTATTTTTTATCTAATATTAAAAAGTTTTAGATATAATATCAAATATGATTATATCTAAAATTAAAAAATTAAAATTAAATTATTTAGTTCTAATATGTATGAGGTGCATGACTAGACTAGGAATAGAATAGTTCTATGTAGTCTAGTATAATCATGTTATTAATTTAATTAAATATAATTTTACATCTATTTAATTTATATTTTTTGATATTATAATTATTGTAATAAGATCTAAAAAATAGAAAATAATATTTTTAATTTTTTATTTATTTATATGTGATATGAAAAGATGCATATTTAGACTAGTTGTAGAATAGTTCTACAAATTATTTAAAATAGTTTTATTTTGATATGATCAAATTTAAATCTAGTTTTTAGATGTTATATATGATATTTTAGATCAAAAAAATATGCATGTTTAATTTAGTGATGATACATGAGATGTATGCAAAGCATGTATTAGTTAGATCATTAATTATATATGTGATATATGATCTAGATCTAACTAGTTTTGTAGTTTCAATTATATTTTTGATTAAGGCGTTCTCCTTAGATGTCCGATCATAAGAACAAAGTAGGGTTTAAAGGCTCTCTCCTCCCATTCGATGAGGTATTCTTATGGTGTGTCGGGGTGCTTTGCATTCGTCCTTAATCAGGAATCAGAACTTATTTTCTGCAAAACCCTAGATCCTAAAATCTTAGGATTTTGATACATATTTTTTTGTTTATGAACCTAAACTTAATTTAGAATTAAGATTATGAAACTAATTAGATTTAAAATTAAGAATTTTTAGATCTAGGATATTTTCATAAAATTAAGTTTAGGCTTGGGTAGCTCAATTAGGTCTAATGATTGATCAAACTAAATCAAGAATTGGTTAGATGGGATCAAGAGTGCATAGAATTGACCAGCCCAATAGTTATAAGTCTGGGTCAAGGTCTACTCACATCCACATGTGATCGATCCAATTAAGATTTAATTTGGCTCCATGGTTTGAGACTAGATTGTAGGCTAAATCGATTAGTTTTGGTTCGATAATTTGGTGTCTAAGGTAAGTTTGGCAGATACGATCGATTTATTTTTAATTAGGAGCTACTCGATCTGAATGCATTCTTGTCGAGTTAATGGCATATCCCTTCCACCGGTCTCACTTACCTGACCATTTATGTCAATTCAGTTCTGATTTAAGGTGACTAATAGTTCGAGCTAACCCATGCCACTAGGCTTGTCATAACCATTATAACTAAGTCAAGTCTAAAAGATGTAAATTGAATCTTCCTAAGAAAAGATTAAGTCAATTGGTCTTCCACCATTGTAGATGTGCGATTCTTTTTCGAGGTTGATTGTTCTTGACTGATTACAGTGGCTCAGTTGCATCGGAAAGATACAATCACATCTATTAGACATTGGATGCTATGGGTTGGAGGATGGGTTGGGCTCAATATTTCGAAAATGATAAGAGACCCAATCAAGAATCCAATTCATACAAATGGTGGGTCTAACTTAACTAAGGAGTGGATCAATATTTCGAACATGGTGAGATTCATGAATTAGAGATCAGGATTAGGTGCACCATGATTAGAGAATTATTGGATAAGAGTTGTCCACTCATCGATTAACCCATCACCAATAACTATTAGGTGAGATGGTGAGCCAGTCGGTGGGACTACACCATCCACTAGAAATCAATTGATTGTAAAAATTTTTGCATCTCTGCCTAGGGAGTGTAGAGATCTGAGAAAATAGTGAGAGCCTAATTTATTTAAAAATAAAATTTTTAAATAAATTGATTAAGTCCAATTATAAAATCTAACTAGAAACTTTGACTCCCTACAGAAAAATGTCTGTGTCCAACCCACTAGCCCGTATCCTGGACATCCATAGACTGATTAGACCCAACATCAAGGATTGGCTTCGAAACTTCAAAATTATTTTGAATTCCAAGGAGTTGATTCATGTGTTGGAATAGGATCCTCCCACTTTACCAGCCCATCCATCCACTGATCAGAGAATGTCTCTAGAGAAGTGGGAGGATGATGATAACAAAGTCAGGTATTACATGTTAGGCTTGATGTCTGATGAGCTCTAGCGCCAACATGAAGACATTAAGACTAGCCACTAAATGTTGGCTCACCTGTAAGAGTCGTTTGGTGAATAAAGTCATGCAGCCAAATATCAAGTCACTAGAAGACTTTTTAAGGCTTAAATGCGTGATGAGCAGTTGGTCCAAGATCATTGTTTGATGATGATCAAGGACATAAAAAAGCTGGAGAAGCTCGGTGTCAAGTTGAAGAAGGATTTACAGATTGATATAATTATGCAATCCTTGACTGATGCGTATGGATAGTTCATCATGAACTACCATATGCATAAACTACAGAATACTTTGGCAGAACTTATGAATATACTGGTTATTGCTGAGCTTTCTATAAAAAATTCTAAAGACTCAGTACTTACTGTGGAGCAGACTTCTTTCAAGAGAAAGTCTTTTGAAAAGAAGAAGAAGTCCGTAAAGAAGCAGAAGATGGATGGTGGGAAGAAGAAGAAGGTAGAGCTGAAGAAGAAGGCTGCTGACAAAGAAAAATATTTTCATTGCAACACAGATAGTCATTGGAAGTGGAACTACTTCTTATACTTGGCCAGCCTAAAGAATAAGAAGGAGGCAAGTCCTTCCGAAGGTATGCTCATTATAGAATCTAACCTTACTATTTCTTCTACATCCAGTTGGGTGCTTGACTCTAGTTTTAGTGCTCACTTATGCACTTCTATGCAGGGTCTTGAGGATAGCAGAAGGCTGAGGGATGGTGAGATGATCCTATGCATCGAAAATAGAGCAAGAGTTGCTACAGTAGCCATAGGAACCTACTCTCTATGATTATCATTAGGATTAGATTTAGTTCTTAATGACTATTCTTATGTGCCTGTAGAAAGTAGAAATTTGATTTCTATTTCATGTTTAGCATAGGAAGGCTATTGTTAGATATATGTGCCCTAGAAGCCAGAATTGGCTGACACTTGTAATAAACTTCTAGGGGCAAAATTATAATTTTGACTAAAATCAATAAAATGGATTATTTTCTATCACATATGTGTATTTAGTATCTGTGATACATCCTTTGAGTTAATGGTAATGATAATTTATATTTTCAAGAGTTGAAAATTTAAGACATGAAAAATCATTATAAAATGCGTCCGACCATAGGATCATCACGAGGATGGTGATTGATCCGAAAGGTTAGTGGACAATCACATCTCTTTAGTATATGAGTCTTGAGTCTACGGTGTGGAGACACCGGAGCGAGAGTACAGGTACTCGTTAGAGAACGAGGGCACTGAGCGTGACCACCTCGAGTAGTCATTAGGAAGTCTACCTTCTCGTCAATGACTGACTCGATGCTGCAGTAGTGTGTCTGGTTCTTTGACCTGAGGTGCATCGGCAGTTCACCTTGAGGGTGTTATAGTTTGACTACACCATTACTCGATCTCCTAGCCATATGGAACCCTGAGGTGTATGTTGGCTATAGCATGTTCATTGTAGGAACTGGATTGCATCAAGATGGAATCTATCTACCTCGGTGGTAGAGGAGCAGCCCTATGATGATCATGAGAATCAAGTCCTAGAAGCCCATGGCCATGGCAGAGTGAAATAATAGAAAGAGTTTCTATTTAGATTTTCACATTCGGACTTGAATCGAATGATTACATCATATGACAGAAGACTAGGGTTTGACGAGTTCACCTTAACCCTAATCTGATCGGGCTCAAGATAGAAGAACTTAATCACACAGGTAGCTGCACCAAGAGGTTCGCATTCAGCTCTGATGGGTTGCCACCATATACTGCTAGGTGTCACTGGTGGATTTTGGGAGCAATTAGAATGATTTAGATGATCGATCATTCTAGCTGTTCGAATCAGAAGAGTTCTGATCCATCGAAAGGAGTTTCGATGATGTCGATGATAGAGATCATGACATATCCCATTACCATACAGAACTGAACCTAACTGGGTCACACAAACAAGGGTTTGAATCTGGTGATCATCAATTGAACTGATCCTAGTTCAATTGATCTGAATGAGATTCAATTAGGTTCAAGGAAATCGTGCTAGCACTCGATTGAACCTAACGTTCTTCTTTTACTATCATAAATAAGTTGTCCTGACTGAGCCAAAGGAGTTTGTGCTCAATGAACTTCCCAAACAGAGAAGACTGGGAGATGTTAGATATATGTGCCCTAGAAGCCAGAATTGGCTGACACTTGTAATACACTTCTAGGGGCAAAATTGTAATTTTGACTATAATTAATGAAATGGGTTATTTTCTATCACACATGTGTATTTAGTGTCTGTGATACATCCTTTGAGTTAATGGTAATGATAATTCATATTTTCAAGAGTTGAAAATTTAAGACATGAATAATCATTATTAACTCATAAACAGCTCCCGACCATAGGATCATCACGAGGATGGTGATTGATCCGGAAGGTTGGTGTACGATCGCTTCTCTTTAGTAGATGAGTCTTGAGTCTACGGTGTGGAGACACCGGAGCGAGAGTACAGGTACTCGTTAGAGAACGAGGGCACTGAGCGTGACCACCTCGAGTAGTCATTAGGAAGTCTACCTTCTCGTCAATGACTGACTCGATGCTGCAGTAGTGTGTCTGGTTCTTTGACCTGAGATGCATCGGCAGTTCACCTTGAGGGTGTTATAGTTTGACTACACCATTACTCGGTCTCCTAGCCATATGGAACCCTGAGGTGTATGTTGGCTATGACATGTTCATTGTAGGAACTGGATTGCATCAAGATGGGATCTATCTACCTCGGTGGTAGAGGAGTAGCCCTATGATGATCATGAGAATCAAGTCCTGAAGCCCATGGCCATGGCAGAGTGAAATAATAGAAAGAGTTTCTATTTAGATTTTCACATTGGACTCGAATCGAATGATTACATCATATGACAGAGACTAGGGTTTGACGAGTTCACCTTAACCCTAATCTGATCGGGGCTCAAGATAGAAGAACTTAATCACACAGGTAGCTGCACCAAGAGGTTCGCATTCAGCTCTGATGGGTTGCCACCATATACTGCTAGGTGTCACTGGTGGATTTTGGGAGCAATTAGAATGATTTAGATGATCGATCATTCTAGCTGTTCGAATCAGAAGAGTTCTGATCCATCGAAAGGAGTTTCGATGATGTCTATGATAGAGATCATGACATATCCCATTACCATACAGAACTGAACCTAACTGGGTCACACAAACAAGGGTTTGAATCTGGTGATCATCAATTGAACTGATCTAGTTCAATTGATCTGAATGAGATTCAATTAGGTTCAAGGAAATCGTGCTAGCACTCGATTGAACCTAACGTTCTTCTTTTACTATCATAAATAAGTTGTCCTGACTGAGCCAAAGGAGTTTGTGCTCAATCAGAGGCCTTCATATGGTCTGACTGGAGGTTGTCCAAGTCAGAATAGGTTGTCTTATTTGTAAGACATTACCTGCCATTTTTGGTCACCTGCCATTTCTTGTTCTTTGACTTTGGTCAAAAGTCTACCTTTGACTGGTCAAACGTTGACCATTCACCCTTTGACTTTTGACCACATGTCATGCACCTATTGGAGAGCTGGTGGGGGCCTGTCCCCCTGCCAGAACCTGGCAAGGAGAAGGGCGCACGCCAAGGGTGGCGTGAGCCCAAGTAGGAGGCGCCTAGGAGTCCTTGTTGGACAAGGACTCCACCTCCCTTTTGGATTCCAATCAGAGTTCTACTAAGAATCCAGTTTGACTGGTCTTAGGCGCCCTCTAAGGAGGAATCCAGGGGTCTCTATTCCAACCAATCAGATTTAGATCTGATTTCACAAAGGGTTGTGATTGGTTGAGAGGAAGAGGAGTTGGATCACAAGAGGTCTATAAATAAGACCCTGCGCCCAACCCTAATTCCTAAGTGAATTGAGATTTCCCACGCCCCAAGGCTGCCTCTCCCCTCCTTCTCCATGCCATAGTCTCTTCTCCTCTTGCTCTCCACGTCCAAAAGGTGTTTTGGACTTAGTTTGGTGCGATTCAGATCAAGGAAAGGCGATCAAAAGCAAGAAGGCTGCGCTGCTGCAAAAGGACGACTGCAGATCTTCAAAAGAGTTTTGAAGATCCTCCAGATCAGATCCAGATCTGATTTTTGGAGGTGTGATAGAGAAGAAGAGGATCTCCAGATCCAACCCGAGTGGATACCGGTAGAGGCCAGGCGCTTGCGTGGCTAAGATCCAGAACCTTCCGCTGCAATCAGGATCATCTACAGGGTAATAGGATTACCCAAATCAGGTAAATTAAATTTGATTTAATTTATCTTATTTTATTTTATTTATTAAAATAATAAGAATCAGATCTGAAACATATCAAGATCTGATTGAGATCAAGAGAAAATTTTTGAAATATATCTCTTGATCTAATCAGATCTGGACGAACCTGGACCGGGAAATCAGGATTTCCCTTCAACTGGTATCAGAGCCATGGTTCTAAATTGTTTAGATCTGATTTTAATTTTATTTTAATTAGAAAATAAAGTGATTTCAGATGTCACATGAGATGTGATCAGATCTGAAATCAGAAAAATTAAAATTAAATGATTTGGATCTAAGAACATGAAGATATGCATGACTAGTTCTAGAATAGAATAGTTCTATAGAATAGTTTTGCATGTCTTTGATTTAATCTGATTAAATCATATTTTAGATCTTCTTATTTACTATTTTCTGATATTATAAGTGTTATAATAACATCTGATAAACAGCAAATAAAAATTATTTAATTTTAAATATCATATGAGATATGATAGATGCATGACTAGACTAGTTGTAGAATAGTTCTACATAATTGTCTAGATTAGAATTTATTTTGATTAGATCAATTTAAATCTAATTTTTTAGATTATTATGTGATAATTTAGATCTGAAAACATGCATGATTTGATACATGAGATGTATGCAAAATATGCCATGATTAGATCTAAACTTTATATATGAGATATATGATATAGATCTGATATTGTTTTGTAGTATTGACATGTTCCTGATTAAGGCGTTCCTCTTGGCCGTCCGGTCATAAGAACGAAGAAGGGTTTAAAGGCCCTCTCTTCCCATTCGATGGGGTGTTCTTATGACGTGTAGGGGTGCTGCGTGTTCGTCCTTAATCAGAAACCCAAAACTTACTTTCTGCAAAACCCTAGATCCTGAAACCCTAGGATTTATTGTGCATATTTTGTTTATGAACCCAACTTAATTAAGAATTAAGTTTATGGAATATTAATTAGGTCTAAAATTGAGAATTTCAGATCTAAGACATATTCATAATACTGGGTTCGGGCTTGGGTAGCTCAATTAGGTCTAAGCGGTTGATCAAACCGAATCAAGAGTTGGTTAGATGGGATCAACAATGCTTAAATTGACCAGCCTAATAGGATTAAGTCTGGGTCAAGATCGAGTCACGATCAAGCAAGACCTAATTAGGCTCAGAGGTTAGAGTCTGGATTGTAGGCTAACCCAATTGGTTCTGACTCAACAATTTGGTGTCTAAGGTAAGTTTGGCACAGACGACCGACTGGTTTTTAATTGGAAGCTACTCGACCTGAATGCGTTCTTGTGCGAGTTAACGGCATATTCCTTCCACCGGTCTCACTTACCTGGCCATATCTGTTGACACAGTTCTGATCTGAGGTGGTCAATAATCCGAGCTGACCCATGCCACTAGGTTAGTCATAATTGTTATGACTAAGCCAAGTCTAGTTTAATGAGACCTGAATCAATTCTCCCTAAGAAAAGATTAAGTCCGAGGTCTTCCACCATTGTAGACGTGCGGGCCCTTCCCGGGGTTGATTGTTCTCGGCTGGATACAGTGGCTCAGTTGCACCGGGAAGACGCAACCATGTCTATTAGGCATTGGATGCTATGGGCTGGAGGATGAGTTGGGCTCAATATTTCCGGATACGGTGAGAGACCCAATTAGGAACCCAGTCTATGCAAATGGTGGGTCTGACTTAACTAAGGAGTGGATCAATATTCCGGATACGGTGAGATTCATGAATTAGAGACCAAGTTTGGGTGCACCATGATTAGAGAATCATTGAACAAGAGTTGTTCACTCATTGGCTAACCCATCACCAATAACTGTTAGGTGAGGTGATGAGTCAGTTGGTGAGACCGCACCACCCACTAGAAATCATCAATCGCGGAGATTTTCGCATCTCTACAGAGGGAGTGTAGGGATCCGAGAAAATAGTGGGAGCTAATTTGTTTAAAAATAAAATCCCTAAACAAATTGGTCAAGTCAAAATTACAGTATCTAACTAGAATCTTTGACTCTCTACAGGAAAATGTCTGCGTCCAACCCACTGGCACGTATCCTAGACACACATAGACTGACTGGACCCAATTATAAAGATTGGCTCAGGAACTACAAAATTGTTTTGGGTTCAGAGAAGTTAACACATGTTTTGGACCAGGACCCTCCCACCTTACCAGCTCGTCCATCCACTGAACAGAGAGCGTCTCTGGAAAAATGGATTGACGAAGACAATAAGGCCAGATACTACATGTTGGGCTCGATGTCTGATGAGCTCCAGCGCCAACATGAAGATATCGGGACTGCTCGCCAAATGTTGGCTCACCTGCAGGAGATGTTTGGTGAACAGAGTCGCGCAGCCAAATATCAAGTCACGAAAATGACTTTTTAAGGCTAAGATGCGTGATGGGCAGTCAGTCCAAGATCACTGTCTGACAATGATCAAGGACATGGAAGAGCTTGAGAAGCTCGGTGTGAAGTTGGACTTGGATTTGCAGAACGATATTATTCTGCAATCCTTGACTGATGCATATGGGCAATTCATCATGAATTACCACATGCATAAACTTCAAAATTCCTTGGCCGAGTTGATGAATATGCTGGTTACCGCTGAGCTTTCTATGAAAGGTTCTAAAGGCTCAGTTCTTGCTATGGAACGGACTTCTTCCAAAAGAAAGTCTTATGGAAAGAAAAAGAAGTCTGTGAAAAAGCAAAAGGTAGAAGGATCAAAGAAGAAGAAGGCAGAACCGAAGAAGAAGGTCGATGGCAAAGGAAAGTGTTTCCATTGCAACAGCGACGGCCATTGGAAGCGGAACTGCCCTACTTACCTGGCCACCCTGAAGAACAAGAAGGAAGGTCCTTCTGGAGGTATGCTCGTTATTGAGTCTAACCTTACGGTTTCTTCTGCATCCAGTTGGGTGCTTGACTCTGGTTCTAGTGCTCATCTGTGCACTTCTATGCAGGGTCTTGAGGATAGCAGGAGGCTGAGGGATGGAGACATGATCCTACGCATCGGTAATGGAGCAAGAGTTGCTGCAGTAGCCGTGGGAACATACCCTCTGCGATTACCATCTGGTTTAGACTTAGTTTTAAAAGACTGTTATTATGTGCCTGCAGCTAGCAGGAATTTGATTTCTGTTTCATGCTTAGCACAAGAAGGTTATGTGATCACCTTCTTTAAGGACCATTGTAACATTCTTTATGAAAGAAATAAAATTGCAAATGGTTTCCTTGTTAATGGTCTTTATCAGTTGCATATTGATGTACCTGTTTTAACTATCGAGCAAAACGTGAATGCCAAACGACCTAGGGATAGTCCAAACGACAGATATCTATGGCACCTGAGATTAGGTCATATAGCAGAAGATAGGATTAACAAATTGGAGAAAAATGGGCTATTGAGTCCATTGACTTTTGAGTCATATCCAACTTGTGAATCTTGTCTTCAAGGCAAAATGACTAAACTCCCTTTTGTTGGACATGGGGAGAGGGCCACAGATCTCCTTGCCCTAGTACATACTGATGTGTGCGGCCCATTCGATGTGCCGGCTAGAGGCAATTTTGTCTACTTCATTACCTTTACCGATGATCTGTCTAGGTATGGGTATGTGTATCTTATGAGACATAAGTCTGAAGCCTTTGAAAAGTTCAAAGAATTCAGACATGAAGTAGAAAAACAAACTGGAAAACCCATTAAGGTTCTTCGATCAGATCGAGGAGGTGAATACCTTAGCCGGGAATTCCTAGACTATCTTAAGGAAAATGGCATAGTCTCTCAATGGACTCCACCAGGAACACCTCAACTCAACGGGGTTTCAGAACGGAGAAATCGGACTCTATTGGATATGGTTCGATCCATGATGAGCTTCACAGACCTCCCAGATTTTCTTTGGGGACATTCATTATTAACTTCAATCTATTTACTGAATAGGGTTCCCTCTAAAACCGTTCCTACCACACCGTATGAGATATGGCACGGTAAGAAACCAAGTCTGAGTCATCTCAGAATTTGGGGTTGTCCGGCTTATGTCAAAAGACAACAAGCGGACAAGTTAGAGTTTAGGTCCTTTAGAGCTCGATTCATAGGATATCCTAAAGAGTCATTAGGATACTATTTCTACATTCCAGAAGACCACAATGTGATTGTGAGTCGACATGCCATATTTCTTGAAAAATAGTTTATTCAAGATAGTGGCATTGGAAAGCAGATTAAGCTTGATGAGAAAGTCTCACAAGCAGAACGAGCTAAGGACCAAGTGGAACCAAATCAGGTTGAGCCAATAAGAACACTACCTCCTCCACCTCGTAGATCGGAAAGAGTTTCCCGTCCCCCTGAAAGATACTTAGGTATTATTTCAGAGGACGTAGAGGAAATGTTCCTCATAGGTAATGGTGCTCATGGTGATGATCCCAAAACCTACAACGAGGCGATATCAGATATCGACTCCGAGAAATGGCTTGAGGCAATGAAGTCAGAAGATTCGACTCGATGCACTCAAACCAAGTCTGGACCTTGGTAGATCCACCAGAAGGTATAGTACCTATTGGGTGTAAATGGATCTTCAAGAGAAAGATTGGTGCAGATGGGAATGTGGAGACATTCAAGGCTAGACTGGTGGCAAAAGGTTATAGTCAACGCGAAGGCATTGACTATCAGGATACCTTTTCCCCGGTAGCTATGCTAAAATCCATCCGCACATTGCTTGCTGTTGCAGCCTATTTCGATTATGAAATATGGCAAATGGACGTGAAAACGGCATTCCTAAATGGATATCTTGAGGAAGATATCTATATGGAACAGCCGCTAGGTTTCACATCCAGTGATACTGATCACAAGGTTTGCAAGCTGCAAAGGTCCATATATGGACTTAAGCAAGCATCTCGGAGCTGGAACACTCGTTTCAATGATGTGATCAAAAAGTTTGGTTTCATCAAAAATGAAGAGGAACCATGTGTTTTCAAAAGGGTCAGTGGGAGCGCTGTTGTCTTCCTCGTATTGTACGTGGATGACATCCTCCTTATTGGGAATGATATTCCCATGTTGACATCAGTCAAGATGTGGTTGTCCAAGGAATTCTCCATGAAAGACCTAGGTGAAGCATCCTTTATTCTAGGAATTAAGGTCTATAGGGATAGACCGAATAGGATGCTAGGACTTTCACAGAAGATGTACATAGAGGAAGTACTAAAGAGGTTTAGTATGGAAAACTCTAAGAGGGGATTAATACCCTTCAGACATGGTATTCATCTTTCCAAGAAGATGTGCCCCAGCACACCTGAGGAAATAGAACGCATGAGCAAGATCCCTTATGCTTCTGCAATAGGGAGCCTCATGTATGCCATGCTATGTACACGACCTGATATAGCCCATGCTGTGAGTGTCACAAGCAGATATCAGTCAAATCCAGGTGAAGAACACTGGACTTCTGTGAAATGTATCCTTAAGTACTTGAGAAGAACTAAGGATATGATGTTGGTCTTTGGTAATGGAGAACTCCAAGTTCAGGGATACACAGACTCGGACTTCATGTCCGATATAGATGATCGAAAGTCGACATCTGGAAGTCTGTTTGTGTGCAATGGTGGAGCTGTCAGCTGGAAGAGTTCCAAGCAAACTGTGATAGCAGATTCCACCATGGAAGCAGAATATATAGCTGCATCAGAGGCTGCAAAGGAAGCATTCTGGTACAAGAAGTTTGCTGCAGAAATTGGAGTAATGCCATCAGATGCCATTCCTCTTTACTGCGACAACAATGGCGCCATAGCCCTTGCTAAGGAGCCGAGGTCTCACCAGAAGTCCAAGCACATTGAGCGGCGATATCATCTCATCCGCGATTACCTTGAGAAAGGTTACGTTGAGGTCAAGAGAGTCAACTCCACAGATAATGTGGCAGACCCACTTACAAAGCCGTTGGGCCAGCAGAAGATCGAAGCCCACCTTGAGAAGATGGGACTTAGACTTGTAGCCAATTGGCTTTAGGACAAGTGGGAGATTGTTAGATATATGTGCCCTAGAAGCCAGAATTGGCTGACACTTGTAATACACTTCTAGGGGCAAAATTATAATTTTGACTATAATTAATGAAATGGGTTATTTTCTATCACACATGTGTATTTAGTGTCTGTGATACATCCTTTGAGTTAATGGTAATGATAATTCATATTTTCAAGAGTTGAAAATTTAAGACATGAATAATCATTATTAACTCATAAACAGCTCCCGACCATAGGATCATCACGAGGATGGTGATTGATCCGGAAGGTTGGTGTACGATCGCTTCTCTTTAGTAGATGAGTCTTGAGTCTACGGTGTGGAGACACCGGAGCGAGAGTACAGGTACTCGTTAGAGAACGAGGGCACTGAGCGTGACCACCTCGAGTAGTCATTAGGAAGTCTACCTTCTCGTCAATGACTGACTCGATGCTGCAGTAGTGTGTCTGGTTCTTTGACCTGAGATGCATCGGCAGTTCACCTTGAGGGTGTTATAGTTTGACTACACCATTACTCGGTCTCCTAGCCATATGGAACCCTGAGGTGTATGTTGGCTATGACATGTTCATTGTAGGAACTGGATTGCATCAAGATGGGATCTATCTACCTCGGTGGTAGAGGAGTAGCCCTATGATGATCATGAGAATCAAGTCCTGAAGCCCATGGCCATGGCAGAGTGAAATAATAGAAAGAGTTTCTATTTAGATTTTCACATTGGACTCGAATCGAATGATTACATCATATGACAGAGACTAGGGTTTGACGAGTTCACCTTAACCCTAATCTGATCGGGGCTCAAGATAGAAGAACTTAATCACACAGGTAGCTGCACCAAGAGGTTCGCATTCAGCTCTGATGGGTTGCCACCATATACTGCTAGGTGTCACTGGTGGATTTTGGGAGCAATTAGAATGATTTAGATGATCGATCATTCTAGCTGTTCGAATCAGAAGAGTTCTGATCCATCGAAAGGAGTTTCGATGATGTCTATGATAGAGATCATGACATATCCCATTACCATACAGAACTGAACCTAACTGGGTCACACAAACAAGGGTTTGAATCTGGTGATCATCAATTGAACTGATCTAGTTCAATTGATCTGAATGAGATTCAATTAGGTTCAAGGAAATCGTGCTAGCACTCGATTGAACCTAACGTTCTTCTTTTACTATCATAAATAAGTTGTCCTGACTGAGCCAAAGGAGTTTGTGCTCAATCAGAGGCCTTCATATGGTCTGACTGGAGGTTGTCCAAGTCAGAATAGGTTGTCTTATTTGTAAGACATTACCTGCCATTTTTGGTCACCTGCCATTTCTTGTTCTTTGACTTTGGTCAAAAGTCTACCTTTGACTGGTCAAACGTTGACCATTCACCCTTTGACTTTTGACCACATGTCATGCACCTATTGGAGAGCTGGTGGGGGCCTGTCCCCCTGCCAGAACCTGGCAAGGAGAAGGGCGCACGCCAAGGGTGGCGTGAGCCCAAGTAGGAGGCGCCTAGGAGTCCTTGTTGGACAAGGACTCCACCTCCCTTTTGGATTCCAATCAGAGTTCTACTAAGAATCCAGTTTGACTGGTCTTAGGCGCCCTCTAAGGAGGAATCCAGGGGTCTCTATTCCAACCAATCAGATTTAGATCTGATTTCACAAAGGGTTGTGATTGGTTGAGAGGAAGAGGAGTTGGATCACAAGAGGTCTATAAATAAGACCCTGCGCCCAACCCTAATTCCTAAGTGAATTGAGATTTCCCACGCCCCAAGGCTGCCTCTCCCCTCCTTCTCCATGCCATAGTCTCTTCTCCTCTTGCTCTCCACGTCCAAAAGGTGTTTTGGACTTAGTTTGGTGCGATTCAGATCAAGGAAAGGCGATCAAAAGCAAGAAGGCTGCGCTGCTGCAAAAGGACGACTGCAGATCTTCAAAAGAGTTTTGAAGATCCTCCAGATCAGATCCAGATCTGATTTTTGGAGGTGTGATAGAGAAGAAGAGGATCTCCAGATCCAACCCGAGTGGATACCGGTAGAGGCCAGGCGCTTGCGTGGCTAAGATCCAGAACCTTCCGCTGCAATCAGGATCATCTACAGGGTAATAGGATTACCCAAATCAGGTAAATTGAATTTGATTTAATTTATCTTATTTTATTTTATTTATTAAAATAATAAGAATCAGATCTGAAACATATCAAGATCTGATTGAGATCAAGAGAAAATTTTTGAAATATATCTCTTGATCTAATCAGATCTGGACGAACCTGGACCGGGAAATCAGGATTTCCCTTCA